>PVKU01004174.1:22397-133275 GCA_004027475.1 Anoura caudifer
AAAAAAAAAAATCTTAGAGGACTTCAAGAAAGATATTGACAGCAATACAATTGTAGTAGGGGACCTTAACACCCCATTGTCAAAAATGGACAGATCTTCCAAACAAAAAATCAACAAAGATATTGTGGCATTGAACAACATTCTGGATGAAATGGGATTAACTGATATATAGAGAGCCCTTCATCCCAAAGAAACTAAATATACATTCTTTTCTAATGCACATGGAACATTTTCAAAGATAGACCACATGATAGGACACAAAACAAGCCTCAACAAATTCATGAAAATTGAAATGATACCAAGCATTTTCTCCAGCCACAAGGGACTGGAACTAGAAACCAACCCCAAGGGGAAAAACCCAAAAGCCTCAAAATCATGGAGATTGAATAGCATGTTATTAAAAAATGAATGGATCAAGAATGAAATTAGGGAAGAAATCAAAAAGTTTCTGGAAACAAATGAAAATGAACTCACAACGACCCAAAACTTATGGGACACAGCGAAGGCAGTCCTCAGAGGGAAGTTCATAGTGATACAGGCCTACCTAAAAAAGATATAAATATTCCAAACAAACAAGTTAACCCTACGCCTACAGGAACTTGAGGAACAACAACAAAGACAGCCCAGAGCAAGTAGAAGGAAATAACCAAGATCAGAGAGGAATTAAATGACATAGAGAATAAAAGCACAATTCTAAAGATCAATGAATCCAGGAGCTGATTCTTTGAAAAGATAAACAAAATCAACAAGCCTTTAAGCAGGCTCATCAAGAAAAAAAGAGAGAGGACCCAAATAAACACAATCAGAAATGAAAGAAGAGAGATTACAACTGACACCACAGAAATACAAAGGATTGTAAGAAATTACTATGAAAAACTATATGCCAAGAAATTTGAAAACCTAGGTGAAATGGACAAGTTTCTAGAAAAATATAATCTCCCAAAACTCAACGAAGAAGAAGCAGAAAGCCTCGACAGACCAATAACAGCAGATGAAATAGAAGCTGTAATCAAGAAACTCCCAACACACGAAAGCCCGGGACTCGATGGTTTCACAGGAGAATTTTACAAAGCATTTAAGGAAGAGCTAACCCCTATCATTCATAGACTATTCCAAAAAATCCAAGAAGATGGAAAACTCCCAAACTCTTTTTATGAAGCCAGCATCATCCTAATCCCCAAACCAGATAAAGACACAACAAAGAAAGAAAACTTTAGGTCAATATCGCTGATGAACATAGATGCTAATATTCTCAACAAAATATTGGCAAACCGCATCCAACAATACATTAAAAAGGTCATACATCATGACCAAGTGGGATTCATCCCAGGGATGCAAGGTTGGTTCAACATTTGCAAATCAGTAAATGTAATACATCATATAAACAAAAGCAAAGACAAAAATCACATGATCATATCAATAGATGCGGAAAAAGCATTTGATAAGGTATAGCACCCATTTATGATAAAAACACTCAGCAAAAGTAGGAATAGAGGGAGCATTCTTCAACATAATCAAGGCCATATATGAGAGACCTACAGCCAACATCATATTCAATGGGCAAAAACTAAAATCTTTTCCACTGAGATCAGGAACAAGATAAGGTTGTCCACTTTCACCACTTCTATTCAATATAGTATTGGAAGTCTTAGCCACAGCAATTAGACAAGAAAAGGAAATAAAAGGCATCCAAATTGGAAAGGAGAAAACAAAGCTATCATTGTTTGCAGATGACATGATAGTGTACATAGAAAATCCTATAGACTCAGCCAAAAAGCTGCTTGACCTAATAAATGAATTTTGCCAAACAGCAGGATACAAAGTCAATATCCAGAAATCAAAGGCATTTTTGTATACCAACAATGAAAGAGCAGAAGCAGAAGTCAAGGAAAAAATCCCATTTGATATAGCAAAAAGAAAAATAAAATACCTAGGGATAAACCTAACCATGGAAGTAAAGGATCTATACTCAGAAAACTACACAACACTGAAGAAGGAAATCAAGGAAGACACAAACAAATGGAAACATATACTGTGTTCGTGGATTGGAAGAATTAACATCATTAAAATGTCCATACTACCCAAAGCAATTTACAGATTCAATGCAGTAACTATCAAATTACCAATGGCATATTTCACAGATATAGAACAAACACTTCAAAAATTTATATGGAATCATAAACAACCTCAAATAGCTGCAGCAATTTTGAGAAAGAAGAGCAAGGTAGGAGGGATCACAATACCTCACACCAAACTGTATTACAAGGCCACTGTAATGAAAACAGACTGGTACTGGCACAAAAACAGGAACATGGACCAGTGGAATAGAACAGAGAGCCCAGAAATAAACCCAATACTCTATGGTCAATTAATATTCAACAAAGGAGGCAGCAACATAAAATGGAGTAAAAGTAGCCTCTTCAACAAGTGGTGTTGGGAGAACTGGACAGGTATGTGCACAAAAATGAAACTCGAGCACCAGCTTACACCATACACAAAAATAAACTCAAGGTGGATAAAAGATTTAAATATAAGCCGTGACACCATTAAAGTCCTAGAGGAGAACATAGGCAGGAAAATCTCAGATATTTCATGCAGCAACATTTTTACTGATGTGTCCCCTAAAGCAAGGGACATAAAGGAAAGAATAAACAAATGAGATCTCGTCAAAATAAAAAGCTTCTGCATGGCTAAAGAAAACAGTATTAAAATAAAAACAGAACCAACTGTATGGGAAAATATATTCGCCAATGATACCTCAGACAAGGGTTTAATCTCCAAAATATATAAAGAACTTACATGACTCTACTCTAAGAAGACAAGCAACCCAATTAAAAAATGGGCAAAGGACATGAACAGACACTTCTCCAAGGAGGACATACAGAGGATCCAGAGACACATGAAAAGATGCTCAATATCGCTTGCTATCAGAGAGATGCAAATTAAAACCACAATGAGATACCACTTCACACCTGTCAGAATGGCCATCATAATTAAAGCAACAAACAAGTGTTGGAGAGGTTGTGGAGAAAAGGGGACCCTAGTGCACTGTTGGTGGGATTTGCAGACTGGTACAACCACTATGGAAAACAGTATGGAATTTTCTAAGAAAACTAAAAATGGATCTACCTTTTGACCCAGCAACTCCACTGCTAGGATTATATTCTAGAAACCCTGAAACACCAATCCAAAAGATCCTATGCACCCCTATGTTCATAGCAGCACAATGTACAATAGCCAAGTGTTGGAAGCAACCTAGGTGCCCATCAGTAAATGAGTGGATCAAGAAACTTGGTACATTTACACAATGGAATTCTATGCAGCAGAAAGAAAGAAGGAGCTCCTACGCTTTGCGACAGCATGGATGGAACTGGAGAGCATCATGCTAAGTGAAATAAGCCAGGCAGTGAAGGACAAATACCATATGATCTCACCTTTAACAGGAAGCTAATCAAAACAAACAAACAAACAAACAAGCACAATATAACCAAAGACACTGAAATTGAGAAGGGGTTGATAGCCACCAGAGGGGAGAGGGGAGGGAATTTCAGGGGGAAAGGGGAAGAGTTTGGAACAACAAGTATAAAGGACACATGGACAAAAACTAGCGGGGGTGGAAATGGGAGGGGGGTGGGGAGGGCTGGGGCCGTGGGCTGGAATGGGAGCAAAAGACAGAAAACTGTACAAGAACAATTAAAATAAATTAAAAAAATAAAAAATAAAAAAAGATGCTGATGTTAATGGCAAACAAACAAAGGATTGGTATTAGTTTCCTAGGGCTGACATAACAAAGTACCACAAACTGGGGAGCTTAAAACAGCAGAAGTGTATGCTTTCATAATCTGGAGGCTAGAAATTCAAAATCAAGGTGGCAGCAGAATTGGTTCCTCCTGTGTGCTCTGAGTGAGAATCTGTTCCATGTTCACCATCTAGCTTTTGATGTTTGTTGGAAATCGTTGGCTTTCTTTGGCTTACATTTACATCACTCTAATCTCTGCCTATGCCATCACATGGTCTTCTTCCTTGTGTGTTCATGTGTCCCCAAATCTGTCTCTTTTATAAGGACACTGGTAATTGTATTTAGGGCCCACCCTAATCAGTATGACCTCATCTTATTCTGAGTACATCTACAAATGTTCCATTTCCAAATAACACCATGTTCACAGGTATAGGGTTCACAGGTAAATCTATTTAGGGGACACAATTTGACTCACACCTGGGCTTTAAAAAATTTTGCTGAAACATTTGAGTGTGAGTTGTAGACACATAGCCCCATTATCCCTAAATAATTAAGTATGTGTTTTCTAAAAATAGACACTCTTCCGTGTAACCATAGTATACCATAAAACCTAAGAAATTAACATGGATGCCTTCTACCATCTAAGCAATGGATTCCATTCAAATTTTTCCAGTTGTCCCCAGAAAATCCTTCACAAAAAAACAAACAGAAAAAGCAAAATTCTTCCCTTTTCCCCTTTTTCTTCATGATCCAGGACTGTTTAGTTGTGTCTCTGGTGTCATTCAAACTGAAACTCTTTCTAGTTTTTCTGGTCTATAATGACCTTGACATTTTTTAAAATATTTTTTATTTATTTTTAGAGAGAGGGGAAAGGTGGGAGAAAGAGGGAAAGAAACTTCAATCTGTTGCCTCTCACATACAACCCTGATGGGGACTAAACCCAGAACCCAGACTTGTGCCCTGACCGGGATTCAAACTGGCCAGCTTTCACCTTGCAGAATGATGCCCAGCCAACTGAGCCACACTGGTCAGTGCAACCTGGACACTTTTTGAGGAGTGCAGGCCAGTACTTTTGCAGAGTGTCTTTTACAAAGGTTTGTTGGAAGTTTCCTCAAGATTCAACTAAAGCTATGCATTTTGGCAGACATAGCACAGCAGAGATGCTCTGCTTTTCTCAGTGCCTTATACCGGGAAACAAGGTGGCAGTTTGTCCCATTACTGGCAATGCAGACTATTACCACTTGGTTAAGATAGTGCACACTGGCTTTTTTCACTCTATAGTTAATGAATAATTAATAAGCAACTGATTTGCAATTTATGGGGAGATGCTTTGATGCTATGTAAATACCCCATTTCTCATCAAACTTTTAACCACTGCTTTTAGCATCCACTGATTTTCTTTCCTGGAGTCATTTATAATTGCAACATAGTAATTTCTAACTCCCTCATTCTCTCAACATTTATTAGCTGACATTTTACTTTAAGGAAGAGTTTTCCCTTGTCCCTTGTGTATTCATTTATATAAATAAGATTCCTGGATACTTATTTGATTTGGTGGGTTATAATCCATTACTGTCATTATTTCATTTCAGTGCCACATTTGGCCAGTGAGAACCCCTTCACACTGGCCCCTGTATCCTTTTGACATATCTTCATTATTCTTTGAGCACTTCCTTACTTTCTGGTACAACAAGATGTTCCAGGCTTATCTTGTATGTTCCCTGCTTCTGCCATAGAATTGTCTATTTCTCCAAGGAGGCTTGTTTCATTTGAGTGGAGACTGGCATTTAGACACCAACATTTGCAATATATGTTCATTTTTACAGGAGTATCATTGCTTTTAGGCTTTCTGAAGACATATATAGAAAATATATATGCATATACATATATTTCTTTTTCTATATTCACATAAATATCATCAATCCATTGATAGATAGTATAACATAGAGAATTCTAAAGATAGCTTTCTTTAGGTTTTCCTTTAGTCAATTAAAAACATTAATGTAGGTACTGCTTTGAAGGGATTTTGCATATATAATTCAGTTCTAAATCATTTGACCTTAAAATAAGATTATTCAGGTACGTCTGGCCTATGAAGTTGAGTCATTTAAAAGCAGAGTGTTTTCTCCAGCTGGAAGCAGAGGGAAATCAGAGACATGAGGCACAAGGTCTGCTATGTCATTGCTGGCTTGAAGGTGGAAAGACAATATGTTGAAAAATGTCGGTGGTCTCAAGTGGCCAAGGATGGCCCTGGCTAACAGCTAGATATAGAATAGTGATCTCAGTCCTACAATTGCACACAACCTTAAATAACCTGATCCTGTTCCCAGGCCTCCAGATAAAAAGTCCCGCTTGACCAACACCTTGATTTGTGAGACTCTGACAATAGAATCCAGACCAGTCCCCCTTGGATTTCTAGCCTGCAGAACTGTGAGCTATAAATGAGTGTCATTTTTAGCCACTAAATTTGCAGTAATTTGTTACAATACCAATAGAAAACTTACACAGATAGGCATTGATATGAACATAAAACTATGAGTTTACACTAATTCTGATCAAATAGCCAAAGTTTTTCTAATGTTCCTTTTTTCAAAACTTACCTTCAAAAAGTAATAACATAATTCTTTCCTTATCTTTAAGAAATGTATTTATTTGCTCAATCCCCTTACATGTAACCAATCTATTCACCATGTGGGCCATCTCTCCTCAGCTTTGGCCCCACAGAGGTTTCACTGGTTCAGTTACCACCTGCCCAGACCCTGTCACACAATAAACACAGACCTCATCGTACACGGTGGCTGTGCCAGCCAAATTAGCCCCAAGCTTGTCAAGTCTTTCAGGTAGCCCCCTTTTTGTTCACGATTCACCCATTTGGTCATAAATGAATCTGAAGAATTCATTTTTGATCAAGCTCTTGGCTGGGTAATGTGGTCAGATGGTGGTAGGAAGGCTCATTGCTGGGAAGCCACAGCGTCAGTGTCATCGAAAGGATGAACCACTGAGGGTAGGGAAAGACTAACCATGAAATATGGATTAAGGCCAAATTTTCCCAAAAGGGCAAGGGTAGGTAACTGTGAGGTAGTCAGGGCCCTATAGGCCTTCATTGTAAAGCCCACTCTGGGTCATTTCTAACCTGTGAGCTATTACGATCCAAGTTTACTTTATGCATCTAGTATAGCACTTACTTAACAAGAAGAGGAACAATAACAATGGTCCAATAACATAAATTAAAACATGATGTGACTTACATTGAGTAAGAATGAGTTTGAAGGGAATAAAATCCCAGTCAACCAAAGAACACTTCACATATTTCATTTTTTAACAAACTAATAATGTGTTTTCCTCCATCTATTGACATTTGTACCTTATGACAGGTTTTGCCTAATGAACAAAATATTTCAGTTATTTTATGATCTAAAAGTTCTAATTTTTCTTCTGGCCAATCAGTTTCTATAGACATAACTTCATGGGCAGGATTGAATCCAATATGCCAGTGCATTTGATTTCAGTGTTAATACTGTTTTAAGTTTTATTAGCTTCAGGCAAAGTTACTTTACCTATAACCTCAGTATTATACCATATTCCTGTAGTGTTTAATATAAATTTAATGTTATTCAATGGAAGTTACTTAGTATAACAGAGAAATTTTTGAATCCTTTCCAACAAAAATGTCCCTTTCCCATGTATTATATATTATTGTTTGTTGGGGTAGATAAAATAGATTAGGTTTGGGTGAATTCAGAATTTCATTTCATATAGTGTGAGGGTGTAACTATTTACCTCTTTGATTTCTATGATCTGACAGTAAGATGGGTTCTCCATGTACTGTTATTTTTTAATATGACCCATTTACTTCCCATTGGAAGTATTTGAGTATTATAAGAATAGTTCCTGCCCTGACCAGTATGGCTTAGTTGGTTAGGCATCAGTCTGCAAGGCAAGGGGTCATTGGTTCAATTCTGGTCAGGGAGCATGCCCTGGTTGTGGGTTTGGTCCCTGGTTTGGGCACGTGCAGGAGGTAGCCGATCAATATTCTCTGACATCAATGTTTCTCTCCCTCTTTTCCCTCCTTTTCCCTCTGTCTAAAAAATAAATAAATAAAATATTTTTTTTAAAAAAAGAATAGTTCCTATACCAGCCAGTTTAACCATTGAGAGTTTTAGTTTAGGATTTAGACAGGGTACCTGAGCTATTAAAATACAGTGTCATGTTACATTTTCCATCTAAAATTTCCAAATCCCAGGGTGACCCACAAGAGTTCCATAAGTGTTTGGTGGCCTGGGCTTCTGCACCCATTGCAGTTGTGTGGTTGGCAGTTAGACAGACGTAAGCAGAGCAAGGATGATGGGCCAGATACAGAAGGTCAGGAGGGTGGAAAGCCCCAGGTGCCCAGCAAAGGGCAAAACTGGGAAAACAAAGACCTCGCCCCCAGGGTAACCTTTCCTCCCCTGGTATATGGTGGTTTAGACCCCCTGACCTTTCATGTTGTTGGTCATGCAGTTCGGACCCTCCCCTGGCATGTTACTAGTCATAGAGGTTAGGCCCTCTTAGAGGGGGAATGAATAAACAGGAGGGCCAAAGAACAGTCCTTAATCAATAAGCCCCCAGGACAATGAGGTTCTGACCCCCGTCAAATACATCTAGGCCTCAGTTGTGTTTCATCTCCAGGTCCAGAAAAGCAACAAAACCAGGTAGTGACTCCACAGCTATCAGGACCAGCTGCAATGACTAATGACCCCTGCCCTGGCATCGACCAATCAGTAGAGACCACAACCTTGAAAGGACACACCTGAAAAGCTGATGAATACTTTTTTGGGATACTCCCTTGAGATCTTCCCTGAAATCCCCACCCTTAAAAGCCCTTAGGACAGCAGACCCAGCACACTCTCCCTCGCAGAAGGATCCCTGAGCTTTTCCCCTCACCCTCCACTGCCCCCATCCAGGCATGTTAGCTTACCCTTCTCTCTCTTAAGCTCCAAGGACTCTCTTGCATTTGTAACCTGATTCATGAGCCCGTTTCTTCTACTTTCTGTATAAACTTTCTCTTACAGTTTGAGCCTTGGCTCTAAATTCTTTCCTAGTCAGACCTCAAGTACTGAAGTTGTTGAACCAAGGTCCCATCTGACCCCACCAGTGTAACACCTGCTGTCATTCTTACCACTGCCAGCTGTTGGCCATTGTTTTACAGCCATTTCAGGTTTCACTTGTATTAATATGGATAACAGACCTTGTTGAGTTAAGGTACAGGCATTAATAAATAAATCAAGTGTAGGTGGCAAAAGGCAATCAGACTTAAGAATCTCATTAGTCTCTATCATCTTGATCCAAATGGATATATAAACAATTTATGTATAGCAGAAACAGAATTCAAATCATTTTGTATTAAAAGGAGGTAGGGTTTGGTAGATCATTTCTATTCTTTGTGCCGTTGTAATGGTGCAGCCAAGGAGGGCAGTCCCAAATGTGGATTTGTAATGGGGTTCAGAACTCAGAGTGTCCTGGAAATATTAGAAAAAAATATATGTATAGGACGTCCTCACCCCCACAAGTCTGAGCTGGGGGAAGGGACACATGGAGCAGGGCCATTGAGAGTTGTTTTGTACAGCAACAGTTTTGCAGATAACCTCTAGAATGGTCATTTAACATATCTATAAGCTTTAGCTGGTTTCATAGATATGTTAAATAGCTGTGGCCATTCTCTGAGCCAGGGATGGGAGTGGCTTCAACCCAGGATGCAACTGAGAGGCAACTCCTCCTGGTTATAGTGTCTGCGTGAGAGCTTAGAGATGACTGGCTCCACACCATGGGGCCATGCCTGCCCAGATTTACTATGGCAGCCCAGTAAAGCTGGAAGGATATGGGAATGTTGACAGGTGTAACTGATTGTGGGAGGAGTCAGAAATGGTGCTGCAGAGGAAGACTGGCACTGGGATTTAAACCCAGGAGCAGCAGCCATGCTGGGGCTTTTTGGGACCACATGGCTTTGGCAAAAGTTGGAACTGTTCAGCTTTAGAGTGCTCCCTTTTTGCCACATGGCTTAGGAAGCAGGAGAGACTTTGCCTGGAAGAAAAGGGGTGAAAGGATTCTTGCTGGTGGGCCATGAGAAGGTGTCACATGGTTTTGGATTAACTGGAGATCACAGTGGGGACACAGCAGATGGTGCTGGAACCAAGGGGATGCCTGAACCATGGACTTCTACTTCTTTTCCTGAGATACAGTACCCTGGACTGGGCAAAGGGGAGAAGGAAGGACTGTTACTTTGTGGGTATTGTAAAAGACTTTAGTATTTTTAATGAAGACATTAAGTCATTACTCTAGGTCTGTATAACTTTTTAAATAAGGAATCCCTTTCCTTTTCACCAATCTCTGGCATTGAGAGACGTCTTTCCCTGGTGACAGGCAAGGTGAACCTAGTGCAGGGGGATGGACCCCCAGAGCACAGGGGTGGGTCCATTCGGTAATAGTATATCATTCACCCCCCCACTGCCAGGTCTGTTCTGTAACACCACCATAATTTTAGTATTAACAGCTAAGTTCAAGCAGTGGAAAAGACAATAGGCTATGAGTTCAAATGCTACAAAAAAGATCAGCAAGCCTGACAATATTATGATAACAATCTGTATCAGAGATCAAAAACAAAGTTCCTAACCCTGAAGGTATCGAGCTAAACAAATCATGTAGTGGGCCATCTTTTCTTATTTCTTATAGCCTTTTTCCTTGTTGAATGACCTTTTCTAATTAAGTCTCCACTCCTGAGGTGTTTAAGTATGTGCAACAGGTAGTGTGAGCAACATACAAACTCCACCTTATTCCAACCTTCTAATCACTTAAGTCTTTCTGGCCACCAGACCAATCCTAAGGCTATCTAGGGACTCCGCCATGAAGTACTCATTAGCATAAACTCAGACTCTGTTCAAAAGGAGCTTCTTATGAATAAGAAAAGATAGTCATATCACTCTGGAAATTCCAAAGGTTTTAGGAGCTTTGTGCCAGAAACCAGGGACAAAGACCATATATATTTCTTATACTATACTTAGGAACGTATCTCCCACACATTTTTCCTCCTTTTGGGAAAGAGAGAGAAAGGGAAGAACTGGATTTGGGAAAATATAAAACAAATTTTAATTATAATAGGTAGATGATGTATGGAACTTGTTTTGCTGTCTAGTGAAAAAGACCTTTCTCAACTATAAATTTGGCTGAGAAATAAGGACAAAATAATTATATATTCACCTCAGTCTTTCAATAAAGGCAGAAAGAGCTTTCCATTTCAAATTTGTTTTGTTTTGTACCACATATGGGTTAATTAGATAAAACCATGTCATGTGCCAGATTCAATCAGCCTGAAAATAATCAGAAAACTGGGCTTGGCATTGTTAATGCTGTTTTGGCTCAGAGAGACAAAAGCGCAAAATGTAAATTGGCTCCAGAAAATCACATATGTGTACTACTGCCAGCTTTTCTTTCATGGGATTATCTCTAGCTGGCACCTGAGCAGCAGATGCTGCTCTGGATGACCATTAGACAAATCTATACAATGCACATACCGATTTTCCTTGACAACTCCACAAATGGCACCTATTTTACTACCTTTGACATAGTCCAAAGCCAACTTGCCAACTATTGGCAATAAGGCAGCTGCAACTGAAATTGCACGTTGAAGTTAAACATGAAAACAGGTGGGTTTTTTTTTGTTTGTTTGTTTGGCTTATGCAATAGTGACTTCCTTTAAGTTCCTTTCTTTGTCTTTTAAATCTCCTATAAGAATATAAATAAAGTTCTGCCTGAAACCGCTCCTCAGCTTGTATTTCCTTATTGTAGGTAGTTTAGTGAAATATTAAGGGGAACAAGGCAAAGCATTTCACTGTCTTCCTACTTTAAGTTCCAACAGATGAATATTTTAGCAATTAGGCAAGAGTGAGAAATAGTCATTTTCAAAACCTAATTATCTTGTCAGTGTAGGTGGCTAGATATTAATAAAGGAAGGGAGTAAAGGAAATCTGACATTATTAAGCATAATCAACTAGGAAGCATAGTTTGCTTGCTTCCCTAGGAAGTGACAGCTTCACATACTCCCCCAGGAACCACCGGTCCATTCCCTGCAGATCACTGGGGAAAAGATGGAACAATAAAGGGGGAGGTAAGCCCAAGCACAGAAGAGGCCAAGATGGCGATCATAGAGGCCTGTCAGCGTGGCCTGGGGAAAGGATTGGATTGGATAAGAGATGGAACCCTGGAAGATCTAGGAAATAGATTTGTTAGGAGGTGAACCTGTAGCCCAAAAAGCCGGTGTTCATGCTGCCTGTCACCTACCAGACCCAGTAGGCAGAGACAGGGATTGAATCTTTATGGGCACTTTATTTGGATGGTCAGTGACCTGAGAAGACGGCAGGTTTGTACCTCAACAGACTATCTTAAATTCCACTTTAAAATGGCCCTTTTTATAAGGAAAATAAAGTATAGGTAAGGGGTTTGGAATTCAGGGAAAAGTTAATTGGATTAAAAAACTATAGCATTCTCTCCCTGGTCAGTAAGTCTTTAGCTGTGTCCTGAGCAGTTGGTCATCTCACTCTGGAGCACAATGGCTTGTTTACCATCTTGAATCGCTTGCAGTCCTCCTGAGGCACAAAGGTGGAACTGCTTATGGTCTCCTGGAGTCAGGGTGGGTCATACCTTCAATTCCTGGAACAATAGTTTTTACACGCTATTACTTAAACTAAAATATTCCAACTTTCAAGTCCCTCATCAAACCCATCAGAAGCCCACAGAATTTTGGTAAGTTGACTGGTTATTTTGAAAAAGCTTCTGGTCCTTCCCAAGCCCAAATTAATATAATCCCAGCTAACAAAGCCCTTCCTCTCTCTCTCCCAGTAGCAAGTATTTGCTGCATTTGTCCCCTCATTCTCTCCGTCGCAGCTATGTGAGACTGGCAGCTGCCTGTTGCCCTGGTGGCTCCAGGGACTCCTAAGGTTGCCCAAGCCAAGGCATAGCCTGGAAAGGCTGCAGAGCTACACTAGCAGAATGCTGATAAAGGCTGGACTGGACTAAGGTTTAATATGGACTAGCCTTGGCATGGCACAGAATCTCTAGACACTGGCTCTGGTTCTGAGGTTGATGGAGGCAAGACTAGACTTTTTCCACAGCAGACCAACAAAGATGGGACATTGGAAACCCCTTTGATTTTTACATCAGGTGCCACAAATAAATGTTATCACCAGACCTCATCCTCCCTTGTGGGTCTCCTAGAATGCCTTCTTTGTGACATCACAAAAACCCTACTTTCACTGACAGCAATCTGATTGATGATAAAATCAAAATTAGCTAGTTTTCCCTTCTCTTCCTGCTATGTAAACTCTCTGATATCTGTACATGGAGACATAGAATTACACATTGCTCTTCTTATACAATTTTAAAAACAATATATTCTAGAATATTCTAGAATGTGGGCTGGATGATGCTCACTGTCTCCCTAGTATTGGTGAAACTCCTTGTGTTCAAGTTTCCAGTGACCACCTACTTCCCAAATTTCAGTGGGCATATTTTATCCTTATCTTCCTCGATTTATCTGTAGGTATCTAGCATTTTTCACTATTCTGTTCTTGAAATTTCCTTGATTTTCATGAACCCACTCACCTGACTTCTATCTCTTCTCAATATCTGCAATGCTTTGTTTACAAATATAGAAAACTCAACTAAAATCGAGTTTAAATTTAGGGTGACAGTTTCTTCAACAAGTCAATAACATGAAAAAATGTGAAGAAAGGAATTTTTGTGATTAAATGAAGACTGATGTGACATTAATTGCTATTTGTGGATTTGGGACCTTATATGAACAAACTAGATATTTAAGTATTTTTATTAATAATCAGGGAAATTTAGATAATAATTGGATATTAAATGACACAAAAAGTTAATAATTTTTGTAAGGTATGTTAAAAAGAAAAGTCACAGGCGCAAAATGGTGTCACTTGTCCTAAAAGCCTCTGATACCAACCCTCATGCAGTTTCTGCTTCTCCTGGTAGTAGAATTTTAAGCCAATCGGTCTGGAATTTCCTGATCCAAGAGTAGGAAGTACCAGTAATCTGCCTGATAAGACCCACTGCCTTCTTCTAAGGGAAGGTGTCCTTGCCAGAAATAAACCACCCTTTTAACTTCTTAGTTCCATCCTCTATCTGCCTATAAAAACCTTCAATTTTGTACAACCCCTGAGAGGACCCTTCTACTTTCTAGATGGGATGCTGCCCAATTCATTAATCACTTAATAAAGTCAATTATATCTTCAAATTTATTCAGTTGAATTTTGTTTTTTAATAGGTGTCACAGTGGTGTGATATGTTACAAAACATCCATATTTAGCAGGAACACATACTGAAATACTCAGTGAGATAACATCATGTCTTGATTTGCTTTAAAATACTCAACAAAAAGAAAGAAAATAGAATTGTGGCAGAATCTTCACAATTGTGTAATGTGGATTTTGGTGTGTGAATGTTCATTGCACTATTCTTTATTTTCAAATGCTTAAAGTTTTAAATACAAAATTAAAGAGAAATTAAAATAAGGGAATTTTTACTTCGTAATTTCTTTTTAATCTTTTTGTGGCTTTCAATGGTATTTACTTCATCTAAGGACACTTCTTCTAAGATAAGGGCACCATATATCCTGGTTTGCCAGGGCAGTCCCAGTTACATTAATTTCCCTAACATAGTTATTTATAGCACTATGTTTTATTTAAATGTGCCCAAGTTTTGGATGATAAATTAACAGTCACCTTAAGCCATGATTGACAAATGATTGCCCACCATAACTACATCTTCACACTTCTCTGTTTGTGTGCAGCTAAAGAGAGGTGAAGCTGCTTTTCCAGAAGCACCCAGCAAACCTTTCATATCATTCCAATTTTCTGGAAGGGCTATGTGCCCATCCATAAAACAAATATTATGGATAGAATGATAGGATACATTGGCTAACCTATGTAAATCATGGCTCAACCTGAGAGTAGGCGACAAAGTGAATCCTTGGTTACTTGTTAAGCGAGGTCAAGAGAAATGAAATGTAGAGAGGGAACCAATAACGGTTACTACACCTCTCCTTGCCATGTCCTTGCCTTGTCCTTGCCTTGTCCTTGCCTTTGTCTTAGTTTAGACCTCAGCATTTCTTACTCAGATGTAACACGCAGAAACCTTATTTTATTTAACCTGGGCTTTTATATTGATTTTTTTTCCCTTTGACGCAAACTGTCCTCACGCAGGACCTTGACTCACCCAGTGGTCTCCCTTGGAGCATCACTCAGCCCTCAGGTCAATGAGATTCTGGTCAGCATCCAGTAGTCTTAGGAACAAGGTCCTGGCTCTACTGACTACAGAGACAGAATTTCTATCTAACAAAAGATAACGCTTTGGTCTCAGCTGTGTTTTAGCTGTAGACCCAGGAAAGCAGAATGATGACACCAAATAAATCCTTGAGAAATCAGAAAGAAAGAATCCATGGCTGACATCAGGACCAGATGCAATGATCAATTAACCCCTACCCTAGCACCAATCAGGAGAGACCATGATTAATGATTTTTTTCCCCTATATTGTCCATCTCCTAGAAGCTGTTGCGAAAGCTGGGTCTTTGAGCATTAGTTCACCTTTGACTCTGGGCATGGTGCCATCTCCTCAATTAATAAATTTTTACTTTTCACTTTTTTGGCTACAAACTTGTGCTCATGTCTTATTGGGTTTTGATAATGCACGTAAATGGACCCCTTCAGTCTGGTAACAGAGAATTGCAAGATCAGTAAGAACTTTCTTACTGATGCTTGTTTAGCTTTGGCCCATTGGTCCCATTTCACTGCCAGAATGACCTTCCTCGCATGTAGATCTGATCATGTCACTACCACATTCAACATTTTTTGATGTTTTGCCTTTATAAGATAAACTCAAAATGCCTTTGCTTATTAAATAAAGCTGTTCAATATCTGGCCTTTGTTTATCTGTCTACCCTTATCCATTTTCATTGTATTCTTTACACTTTAAGCTTTAGCAAAACTGAATTACTTGTACTGCTGTTTATATATAATGATTTCTCATACCTTGTTTCCCCAGGTCTATCTCATTCCTACCAATGCGCCAAATCTGAATTCATCCTTCCATGCTCAACATGAGTATTATCTTCTCCAACTCCTTCAGGCTTTTCAGGGCCCTTCTCCTTTGTGTTTTCTGCACTTTGACAAACAGTAGAGCTCTCTTTTCTGACCAGACCAGGAGAGTTATTGGCGGATTAACTGAAAAACAAATTCAATTTGGCATCATAACAATAATGACACATACATTAAACATTATTTTTTGAACATCACTTATAAACTCCTGTTTTTCTGTTTTTTTGTTATCTTCCCTAAGGAGCATTGTTAGACTTTTTTTCTAATGATACCATCTCCCTTGCCCCCTATAAAAGTTTAATACTGCAACAGAATACCCGATAACTATTCGTAGAGTCTATGAATATCTGCAGAGCCAAGAACCTTTTGTTTGGCTGTGGGTTCTCTGATTCATTCTTCCTTGGATTTTTTCCCACAATCCTCTATGTGACTGTTTAAAATAAAGGGGGGATAAGACATTTTGAAAACAAACTGAGTGTAGAATCACACTCAATTTTTATGATTCTTTTCCCATGCTCACCATTTGGCAGCTTTTTTAAAACTTGCATTTATCAAGTCATTCCAAAGCATTTAATTTCATTTTTGTAAAAAACAACTGTTATCCACCTGCACTTATACTTTATTACTATATAATGTTTAATTGAATTATAAAGGTTATCATTTTAAAGATAACTATACAGCCCTGGCTGGTGTAGCTCAGTGGATTGAGCATGGGCTGCAAACCAAAGGGCTGCCAGTTCCATTCCTAGTCAGGGCACAAGCCTGGGTTTCAGGCCAGGTCCCCAGTAGGGGACCCACAAGAGGCAATGACACATTGATATTTGAAATTTAAAAAATTACATTTATCCCATTTTTTTCTCCCCTTTATCCCCTCTGCCCTGCACCCTCCCCCTCCCACCAGCATTCCCCCACCACAGTTCATGTCCATGGGTTGTACGTATAAGTTCTTTGGCTTCTCCCTTTCTTCCTATACTTTTCTTATCCTCCCCCTAACTATTTTGTACCTATCATTTATGTTTCTTATTCCCTGTACTCTATCCCCCATTCTCCCTCCTCCCCCTCCCTGCTGATAACCCTCCATGTGATCTCCATTTCTGTGATTCTGTTCCGGCGCTATCATTTGTTTACTTTGTTTTTGTTTCTTAGGTTCAGTTGTTGATAGTTGTGAGTTTATTGTCATTTTACTATTCATACTTTTGATCTTCTTCTTTTTCTTAGATAAGTCCTTTTAACATTTCATATAATAAGGTCTTGGTGATGATAAACTCCTTTAATTCACCTTGTCTGGGAAGCACTTTATCTGCCCTTACATCCTAAATGATAGCTTTGCTGGATAGAGTAATGGACGTAGTCTTGGATGTAGGTCCTTGCCTTTCATGATTTCAGATACTTCTTTCCAGCCCCTTCTTGCCTGCACAGTTTGTTTTGAGAAATCAGCTGATAGTCCAATGAGAACTCCTTTGTAGGTAACTGTCTCCTTTTCTCTTACTGTTTTTAAGATCCTCTCCTTATCTTTAATCTTGGGTAAAGTAATTATGATGTGCCTTGGTGTGTGCTTCCTTGGGTCCAACTTCTTTGGGACTCTCTGAGCTTCCTGTACTTCCTGGAAGTCTATTTCCTTTGCCAGATTGGGGAAGTTCTCCTTCATTATTTGTTCAAGTAAGTTTTCAATTTCTTGCTCTTCTTCTTTTCCTTCTGACACCCCTATGATTCAGATGTTGGAACGTTTAAAGCTGTCCTAGAGGTTCCTAAGCCTCTCATCAATTTTTTGAATTCTTCTTTCTTCATTCTGTTCTGGTTGAATGTTTATTTCTTCCTTCTGCTCCAAACTGTTGATTTGAGTCCCAGTTTCCTTCCCTTCACTGTGGGTTCCCTGTATATTTTTCTTTGTTTCTCTTTGCATAGCCTTCACTTTTCCCCTATTTTGCAACTGTACTCAGTCATTTCTTTGTGCATCCTGATTACCAGTGTTTTTGAACTGTGCATCTCTATCTCTTCATTGCTTAGTTCTAATTTTTGAGTTTTGATCTGTTGTTTCATTTAGGCCATATACATATATATATATATATATATATATATATATATATATATATTTGTCTCCGTGTGACTTTTTCATTGTAAGGGGTGGAGCCTTAGATATTCTCCATGGGTGGGACAACCCATTTCTCTGTATTGTGGTGCTGTATGTGGGGGAGGGGTCTGAGAAAGATCAATGCTGGCTACTCAGCTCTCAGCCAGCTCTCAGTCACTTCCTCCACTACCCACAAGCAAATCGGGCCCTTCTGGTGCTTATTCCCAGGTGGGTGGTTTTGAGTATGTTCTGGAACCCTGTGGGTCTCTCCAACAAACTCTCTTGTGAGGCTGGGAGTTTCTCTTGCTGCCACAACCCTCACAGGTTTTTACATTCAAAGGTTTTGAGGCTTCGTTTCCCCATGCTGGAGTACTGGGTTGCACTCTCTGTCTCACTCTCCAGTTGTCCCTCCAGGTCTATCCACACACAAATGTCGGACTGCCCTGTCCTCTGGCAGATGCCTTGCCACATGTCCTCGCCACGCCAGCTCCCCATCTCCATCCCTCCTACCAGTCTGGATGAATGTTTCTTCTTTAACTCCATGGGTGTCAGATGTCCATACAGTTTGATTTTTCTGGCAGTACTGATTGTTTTTGTTTTTAAATTTGTTGTCCTTTTGGTTGTGCAAGGAGGCAAAGTGTATCTATCTACACTTTCATCTAAGTCAGAAGTAAAAATATTTTTTCTTATTGAGATGCTTTAGGATTTCTTTACCAATGTATGTTTTTCTTTTACATATTCTATTGAACATAATGTAATCTGTCTTTGAAGTGGTATAATTAATTTTAAAAAGGCCAGTGAAAATTTTCATGTGGTCTCCCTTTTGGGTTTCTCAACAAGCATTTCTCTTCTTTCTCAAGGAAGCCAGGGAACTGAGTTTAGTCAAGTAAGGAAGACATCCTGTGTGAAGACAGAGAACTTACTTGCTCTTGTTTCTATCCTTTCTTTCCTCGTGAGAGTAACCTCAGCAAAGAACCAAAGGCTGAGAACAGAGTAGTGTTTGTGCAAGATTTTTCTTTAATAACAACTACTGATATAAGAGTAGTGGAACAGGGGTCAAGCCTATAAGCAGCTAGCAAACCACTCTCAGTAGGTTGGGATCTGAGCTCAGGAGCTACCCTACTGAGTCTATCTCCCCTTCAACTTGCTATTCTCTCCTTGGCCCAGTTCTCCTTTCTCCCCTTCTCCTGACTTCTGCTTCAAAGCTTTAGTTCCTGAGCAGGGGCATCAGCTGCCCTAAGAGGTGCTGCAGCTGACCTGGGTCTTGTTCTAGTTGCTCCAGGCTGGCAGCCTGCGACTTACAGACTGTGAACTCCAAAGAATCGAAGATCTTGTTTCTTTACTTGACATGTGCCTAGAACAATGCCTGATATCTAACAGATGCTCAGTAAATATTTGTTGAATGAATGAATGAATGAATGACCTGTGGACTCCAATCAAATTTATTTGCTTATTTCACCAGCGCCCTTGATAATTGTACACCAGTCTAATGAAAATTAATATCTGTAATATGACTATGTCATTGGTCTTTTATCTTTAAATATATTTTTAAAATTTTCAATTATAGTTGACATACAATAGTATATTAGTTTCCGGTACAATGTAGTGATTAGAAATTTACATAACTTATAAAGTGATAACCCTGGTAAATTTGGTACCCTTATCTGACACCATACTTAGTTATTACAATATTATTAACTATGTTCCCTATGCTGTACTCTGCATTCCGTGAGTTTTATAACTGGCAAATTGCTCTCCTAGTCCCTTTCCTCTGAAGAGTCTTGATGTGTGTTTTTTACGCAGGTCTATATACAACCTTTTAAATTTCTTTGTATTTGTTTCCAGCTGAAATTTTTAGCCCTTTTCCTTTTCCATCTAAAAAAGTCTTACCCATTCTTTACTAGCCATCTCAACGGCTAAGCCACCAGCTAAACTTCTTAGATGACCCCAGTGAAAGAGGCCATGTTTGCCCTAGCTGGGCAGCTCAGTTGGTTAGAGTGTCACTCAATACACCAAAATTGCATGTTCGATCCCTAGTCAGGGCACATTTGAAAATCAACCAATGAATACATAAAAAAGTGGAACAACAAATTAATGTCTCTCTCTTCTCTCTCTCTCTTTAAAATCAATCAATAAAAATTTTTTTAAAGAGGTCATTACCTCTTATAAATGCCAATAACATTGTGGTAGTAACACTTTTCATGAGTGCATTGCACAATCACACAGATTACTTCCATATCTTTTTTCATTTTATCCTTACAACTTCCCTGAGTCAAAATGTTGGACAAATGTTGCTCTCCTTACACAGATAAGAAGAAATTTGGAGGGGTTAATGGACATGCTCAGAGACGCAAGCCTAGAAAAAAATAGAATATACACTAGACTTAAATCTTTTCCATCCTTCTAGTCCAGTTCTTTATACTGCTGGACAATGCATGTGTTCACGTTCTGGCATGTATTGTTACACTCTGCGTCAGTGTTATTTCCCCTGCAAGACTGTACATTCTTATAGTCCCTAATTTCTTGGACTTGCTGGTAATAGTAACTAAATAAGTTAATAGACCCTCAAAACTGTGAATTCAGGAATAGAGAAAAGAAAGATTTCTCTTCTTGTAAGCTGCTTTTGCAATGGGTATAAAGGGGAAAATTCTGTCAAGTTGGTATATAGGAGTTGGAAAACACTATACTGCTTCATCTGTTGGTCAATTTTTGTTCAAAAAGGCTTGACTTAAAAATTCATAATAAAGTGGGGGTCTTTCTACATTCAAGCCTCCACAAAACCATTTGTGGTGAGATTTATTCTTTGCAAGTTCGTCTTTAAATATAGTCATTCATATTGGGGAGGGGTAAGCAAATTGCCTCTAATATTGCTTTCATGGATGGGAGAATTGTGGCATTAAAAACAGAAGTACAATCAGTAGTAGGGGGTAGGAAGAAAGGTCTTGCGTGAGTCAGGAACCTTCATACACTGCAGTTCAATGAGACCAACACCAGGGCTTAAGCTTAAATCTAGGCCCTTGGAGCTACTTGGGGAGCTGGCCAGGGCCAACCTTGCACTGTCCCAGGAGGCCTTACTGTTGGCTTCGGACCAGCGAATCTGAGACAAACAAAACATCCTACTCTGCTCTAGGCTTTAAGAACAGGCTGGCCCCAGCCTAGGTGAGATTTCCCAGTGACCCGCCCTCAACCAGTGCAGCGGGTGCAACCTCTACCAAACCGGCGAAGCAACCCGCCTAGTTTGTCCCTGCGGCCGTCCCATAGGCGGCACGAACGCTCAGCACGTTTCTCGGAGGCTCAACGTCATGGCTGCGGCCGGTGGTGGCGGGGCCTCCGTGAGCGAGGGCCTGCGGTACGCGGAGTACTCGCAGCCCTCGGCTAAACAGCCGGACGCAGAGATCGACCAAGGACTGGTGAGTCCTGCCGCGCTCCCACCTCTTTCCAGCTCTTAGCTGCCGGCTGGGCCCGCTAGCAGCCGTGGTGCGTCCCTCCTACTCCTGCCTCACCTCTGTGTACCTCCTTTTCCCTCGAACCCTGATTCCCGGCTTTCGTTCACCTTCATCGCCCCACGGTTAATTCCTTCAGTCCCAACGCTGTGCTGTGCCTGGCATTGCAACGAGGCGTGTTTAGAGAATTTCTGTCCCCTCAGCGAGCTTGCAGTCTTGTCGGGGACACAGACCAGAACGGGCATTTGGAGATCCAGTGTTGTAAGTGCTGTAGGATGGACTCTCTTTATCACCTAGGAGATCCCAGTCCAGTTTTGGAAAGAAAACAGTGTATTTTATTCATTATAACCACCATAATATTTCAATCGTGGTAAGCCACATGAAAGAGTTGGGATATTCTGAGGGCAGTGGTACCATTTTGATGAGTTTTAAGTAAACGAGTGGTGTGGTAGTAGGGCCATTGTAAGATTCTCTCTGGCTACTTGTAGGAAGAATGAATTAGATGGGGGAGGTCCAGAAACCTTTTATCCCTTTTCTGCACCACGTTCCCTGCTACTACAGCCCGCAGTGATGTATCTTCTCTACTTAGTGTCCAGTAGAGTCTTAAAATTTTGAGGGATGCAGACTGTTCTTTGATTACAGGGTTGTCTCTCTCATACTTTTTAGGACTTCTAGGATCCGTAGTCCTCCATCCACCAGTTATTTTCTTTGCTACCTGAATTATTTTGTCAACCAAAAGGAATACAGATTTTCAAAGTGTCCCTAAAGGCCTGTTCTGCACTTGTTGGGAACCATTGGTCCAAGTAATGACCAATGAAGAGGTAGAAAATAAGAGAGTTGAGAATAACTTTGGGAAACTTGGAAGTACTAAAAGTGATGGGAAGCTGACAAGGAGTAAGTGTTAAGAAGGAATAAATGACCTAGGTGTGGGACATACTCAGTAATTTTTTTGAAAATAGTAGAAAATAAAATGTTTCTCAAGGAGTTGAAGAAAAAATGTGTCTGCTAGGTCTTAGATAACTTTTTCTCAAACAAGTAGTAGTAGAGATAAATAACTTTCTCTTAAATAAGCTCTTCTCTAGGAACTAAGAATTAATGTTGATTAGCATGTTTAAGAGATTAAAAAGAAAGATGTAGGTAAAAGTATCTGTGTAGTACTGTGAGTGAAATAGTAACACAAAATTGTTTAATAATTAGAGGTCATAGTAAAACTTGGCTTTAGCAAAGCTGTTCTCATTGAAAAGTAGGAAAGAAACTTTAAAGTTAAAAAGAGAATACCATCAATTTTTAAAGCAGTTTGAACAAAACTCAGGTTGTGTGAGGGGTAGCCTTGTAGTTTTCAGTACTTTCTTGGTAGTGTAACTCCCTAGTGTCATTAGGATAGTGTAGCGATTTTCAACTGATTTGCTGTAAGAATTTTTAAAACATGTGATACCTGACTTCATTTCTGTTATAGTACAACATCCGTCTGGTGTGAATGAATCAAAATTATACCTATTTTTTTGTCAGATTGGCAAAAAATATATTTTTTGATGTGCCACAGAATTTTTGTCGTTAGTTTATATGTGCTGTAAGGTGAAAAAGGTTGAAAATCGCTGGGATAGTGTAACATAAGAAAATTAGCCACCAATATGTTTCAGTATGAACAAATCTTATGTATAAAGGCTAAAACCTGTGAAACACATAAGTTATCAAGTATTCATTACCAGAAAAAGAGACCACTTCTACAACTTTTCAATTTCAGTTTGATATAAAACATGTTTTACCATACTACCTGGAAGCTTCCATTTGAAAAAATCACATGGATTATGTATTATATATCCATATTTTTAACTTTGATTTTTTTCCTTGCTGATCTTTATATCATAAGAAGAGGCTAAAACATAAGACAGGAACTTTGTTTGCTGTCTGATTTCCAGCATTTGTAATGGTGCTTGATATGTGGTCAGCATTCCAAAAAGAAATAGTTGAATGAATAAATGTTATTCTGGAATGGGAATGAAGAAGAACTATTCTTTCAGTGTATAGAGTTAATAAATTCAAACTAAAAAATTGAGCTTAATTTAAAATGCAACTCATTATATCTTCTTGCCAAACATGCTGATTCCCTTCTTATTTCCCTTATCGTGAATAATTCCTTGCTCAACTCCACCTCTCCTATACTTCCAACATCCAGTTCATCAGACAGTTACGCTGCTCTCTGTGATTTCCTTCTCCCTCCCTTCCCGCTGCTGTTCTGTTAGTCTTTATCAGCTCTTCTCTGGCTTATACTAGTATTCTTTAAAAACTAGTCTCTTTGCTTCTGGTACTTTACCTTTTTCAGTCTCCATACTGCCATCAGTTATTTTTCTATAATCCTGACCTAATAATGTTATCATTCCTTTTTATAAATTTACCATCGTCCAAACTTTCCTCAAGGCAGTATATGGAATCTTCATGAACTGACCCACAAATCACTTACCCAGACCCATCTTCCATCCTCTGTACTGTACTACATTCTGTGTTGTGACTCACAGTTTTCTCCTCTGTTTGAAACTTTGCCTGGCATACTTCTGTTTTGTTTTGTTTTTTAAGACTCAGCTTAGCGATGTGAAGCCTTCCTTGGGGCCAGTTCCCTCTCCCTAGTAGAATTAAGTTGTTTTATCCTGTGTATTTCCTTGTAGTATTATTGTAGTATCCTGTGTATATCCTTGTGTATTATTGTAGTATTTTCTTGTATTTCTTGTAGTATTTCTTGTATATTTACCTAAGAACCTGGGTTGTGAAGTCTTTAAGGCAAGAACTTTTATCTGCTGTGATTGACATTATAATTGACACATGGAATTCACTTAATAGTTTATTATATAAACAGCTATTAACTTTTATTGCTATTGAGTAACTTAATGAAAAAATATAGATTTTTGATTCTAACATAGTGATGAACTATTTTTCTGTAGGGTTTCTCCTTTATGTTAGCTTCTAAGGGAGGACAGTAAACTCTGGATCTGTCTTGCTCACTGCTCTCTCCCTAGAACTTAACACAAGGCCTGGTGTGTGCTAAATAATGTTTGCATGTTTGTATGGCAAATGTCCATCTTTCCTCTCCATCACAATCACCACTTTGCTTTTTGAGGCAGAGCAATAATTCTTTTCCTTCTTAATTTCCCTCAGGTATAATTGTTGTCTATCTTGAACTTAGGCGCTGCAGTCTCAAGATAGACATTTTAGCATTTTATAACACTTTGAGGCAATTTATATTTATCTAGAAAGTTATTTACTGCTTATGTTGTTTTGGAAGAATAAAGTGCCTTAGGGAATTTGTAAACAATTTTGATGCCTTTCCCCCCCTCAGCAACAGCAGCTTTGATGGAGTAGACTGTTATACCAGTTTTCAGAAATTCTTTGATTCATGGTAGTGGAACATTTAAAGTAATTTTTCCATTTTTTTCCAGGTGGATATTTGAAACCAGGGGTCAGGTAACAGATACCTGACTTGGCCCACTTGTTGATTTGCTGGCATTATTTAAATAGTGCTTGTTTTCCTGTTTGAGAGATGTATTTTTAACTAAAATTAGTTTTTTTTAACTTACTGATTTTTAGAGAGAGAAAAGAGAAAGAGAGAAACATCGATGTCTTGTTGTACTTATATGTACATTCATTGGTTGATTTTTGTATGTGCTCTGACTGGGGTTGAACCAGCAACCTTGGTTTATCAGGATGACACTCTAACCAATGAGCTACCGAGCCAGGGCAAATTAGATATTCTTTTTTTTTTTAATTGTTGTTCAAGTACAGTTGGCTGCATTTTCCCCCCACCCCAGCCATCCACACCTCCCCTGATCCCACCCTCCTCTTTGTTTTGTCCATGTGTCCTTTATAGTTCCTGAAAACCCTTCCGCCCCACCCCCCATTATCCCCTCCCACCTGCCCTCTGGTTAATGTCAGATTGTTCTTAATTTCAATGTCTCTAGTTCTATTTGCTTGCTTGTTTGTTTTATTGATTAGGTTTCACTTAAAGGTGAGATCATATGGTAATTGTCTTTCACAGCCTGTGTTGTTTCAGTTAGCATAATGCTCTCCAGTTCCATCCATGCTGTTGTGAAGGGTAGGAGGTCCTTTCTTTCTGCTGTGTAGTATTCCATTGCGTAAATGTACCTTAGTTTTTTTATCCATTCATTTACTGATGGGCACCTAGGTTGCTTCCAACACTTGGCTATTGTAAATTGTGCTGCTATGAACATTGGGGTGCATAGGTTCTTTGGAATTGGTGTTTCGGTGTTTCAGGGTTCTTAAGATATAATACTAGCAATGAAATTGGCAAGGTCAAAAGGCAGTTCCATTTTTAGTTTTCTGAGGAAATTCCATACTATTTTACACAGTGGCTGCACCAGTCTGCATTCCCACCAACAGTGCACTAGGGTTCCCTTTTCTCCATAAGCTCTCCAACACTTGGTGTATGTTGATTTGTTTATGATGGCCATTCTCACTGGTGTGAAGTGGTATCTCATTGTGGTTTTAATTTGCATCTCTCTGATGACTAGTGATGCTGAGCATCTTTTCATAGGTCTCTGGGCCCTCTCCATGTCCTCCTTGGAGAAGCATCTGTTCAGGTCTTTTGCCCATTTTTTAATTCCATGTGTATAATATCTTATGGGAAACTTCATTCTGGGTCACAACTCTGCATCTGAATAATCCCATTTTTCTTTTTACCCAGCTCTTCACCCTGCATAGCTAATGAGGTATGAGAGTAAAAGATTTCCTTGTCTTGAAGTCAGCGATTTTGACTTTCAGTCCACCAGGGAAAGTGGAATTACTCCTGCAGCTTCAGAAACCCTCTCTTTTGGTTGATTAGTTTTGTCTTTATTTTTGTTTTTTTAATATCTGGTGTTAGGGACTGCTGATGGAAGGTGCCAGGGGAATGTGAAAGGAAGGAGGGACTCATCAATCTTCTATAAGCATATTTCAGAGATATTGTGGGTTCAGGTCCAGACCACAGTAGTAAAGTGACTATCACAATAAAGTGATAAATAAAGTCATAAATATTAAGTCATAATAAAGATTATGACTTAATCTTTTTGCTGGTGGAGGGTCTTGCCTTCAATTTGTAAAAAACATAACACCTGTGAAGTGCAATGAAGAGAACCACAATAAAATGAAGTATGCCTGTATTCATACGTCTAAGTTTGTTTTCTTCTGTAAGATGGCTCTAGTAGTGCTTAGTTGTCTTTAACTTCATTTGAAATGATTTTGTTAGATTGTATCGTGACAGCTGTTATATCAACATGCATTAAGAAAAACTTAACCAAAATTGATGAGTTTTTGTGTAGCCATTTTAATATTGAAGATGGAAGAAAATACGTAACATTTTTGGTATATTATGCTTTATTATTTCAAGAAAGGTAAGAATGCAACTGAAACGCAAAAAGATGTGTGCAGTGGTATGGAGAAGGTACTGAGACTCATCTAACATGTCACAAGTGCTTTTGCAAACTGGAGATTTGTTTCAAATGAAGTTAAAAGACAACAAAGCATTAATAAGCCATCTTACAGAAAAAAAACAAGTGAACTTTTTGGCTGACTCAATACATAGAACTTAAAATATTTCCAAATATATTACATGATTTTGAAAAGTATTTTAGGTAGAAGCTTTAATAAGTGCCATGAATTGATACCTAATTTATATATTCCCTTTCATTGATTTGTGGTAACCCATTTCAGCCTTTCTTTCCATTCTAGAAAACTTGTGATAGTCTATAACAGAGGTGTCTAACCTTTTGGTGTCTCTGGGCCACACTGGGAGAAGAAAAATTGTCTTGAACCACACATTAAATACACACACACTTATGAGAACTGATGAGCAAAAAAAGGTCCATGCATAATTTTCATAATATCCACCACCACAGATGAGCGAAAAAGTCCTCACATAATAATCCTAATTATGCAGTGGGCCTTTTTATAATCTTTTAAAATCTTTGAGCAGGTCCCACATTTGTGATCACTAATATAGGAGATGTATATATCTAAATAATAAAACTAATGTCTTAAGTAAGTTTACGGTTTGTATTGGGCTGCATTCATCATCATCCTGGGCTGCGAGCTGGGTCATCCCTGGTCTGTAATTTAGAAATAGTTGGAATATCATGCAGTTTAGAATTGTTGACACATTCATTCTCATTTTTAAGTGTCAACAGATTTATTTCTAACACTAACTTTATTGTCTATTTTATCAATGTGATGAGATTTTTTTCACTGAGGTTTTTGTAAAAAAGGACCTTTTACATCAAGGGTGTCAAACTCATTTTCACTGGGGGCCACATCAGCCTTGCGGTTACCTTCAAAGGGCTGAATGTAATTTTAGGACTATATAAATGCAACTCTCCTTACCTAGGGGCAAGGAGCTTGGCGCTGCCTCCAGGTAGAAACACGGTACCAGGCCAGATAAAACAAGGTGGAGGGCCGGATTTGGCCCGTGGGCCTGGTGTTTGCCACCTGTGATTTAGGTCCTTATAGTAAAAGTTCACTTGTGGACACATGTATTTTTGCCTTTATTTGCCCTAAAACAGTTTCCCAATCTTTTCAAATGTAAGGTCTGAAAATTTTCATAACTGTCTCTTGCTCCATAATGTCAGTAGTGTTTTCAATTTTTATTCATTGATTGTATAGAAATCAGATAAAAATTAATGATACACGTGAATGTACTGAATCCATTAAGGAGGAAGTGAACCAGCACTGAGTGTATGTCTACTGCGTTCCAGACACTGTGATTATATTTTTCTATTTCTCATAATAGTCTTGTGAAGTTTGTTGTTACTTTTCACTATTTCACATATAAGAAAACTGAGGATCTAAAAAAGTTAATTAACTGTCTCTAGTAAGTGGCAGGTCTAGAATATGAAACCAATTTTGACTCCAAAAGTTCTTAACTTTTTAACTGGACTGTATAGCTGCTCCATCATTTGCGTAGATATCAGAAACTGATAAATTTCAACTTAAAGAAATGACTTATAGACTTTTTGTGGTAATTTTCAGAATCTTTAGATGCCTCAAGATATGTTTTAAAATTTTTAAATTTCAAAGCAGAGTTCATTTTATTTTACTTTAACTGGAAAAAGAAGAATGTAATGAGATTTAAGTTGGAAGCATTACCATTTTAAGAAATTGCTGCCTTAAAGTAAATAAATAGACTTTTGTAAGAGAATAAAAGTGGCTTTCAGAAGATAGGATGATTTCCCAAGCAAGAAGAATTAGCAAAGCTACAGAGTGTTACAGGTAAGTGTAGATCAAGTGTAGGACAAGAGAGTTGAAGGGGTACTTGCCAAAGACCTCAGAGTCAGTGTGGTAAGTCTGTAGAAATACACAGGAGGGGGCTGGCTGGAGACACAGCCAGATCATTTTTTATGGTCAGGGTGCAGAGTTAAAAGGGGGGATAGCAAAGATTAATGCATTTGTTTTTATTGAAGAGTGCTAGGAAGAATTTGTATTTATTTTTAATAAAGTTTTGTTGATTGGTTTTAGAGAGAGAGGAAGGGAAGGAGGGAGCGGGTGGAGAGAGAGAAACATCCATTTGTTGTTCCACTTACTTATGCATTCATTCGTTGATTCTTGTGTGTGCCCTGACTGGGGGTTGAACCTAACACCTTGGTGTATCGGGATAATGCTTTAACCAGCTATTCTACGGGGTCAGGGTAGAATTTGTTTTTAAAGTTTATTTTGAAGTACACAGGTCAGAAGTTTTTCAGACTTAAGAAATTAAAAGTTAACTGTTGACCAGGTAGGATCTTTCCAAGATTTTTCTAATAACTTTCACTTTTCTCCTGTTTTTAAAAGAAACAATTGTATAATAATATCGTATCCTAATTGTAATAGCTACAATTTATTGAATGTTTATCACATATAAAATACTAGGTGATATGTTTGGATATCCTAATTTATAAAAATTCATACCAACCTAAGGGAGTAGGTATACTTATTACCCTCATTTTACAGGTAAGGAACCACTAGTCTAGAAGTTAAGTAACTTGGCCCAAGGCCATGGAGCGGAGAAGTAGGGAGCCAAATTTCAAGCCATATTTCTTTGATATGTAATACAAAGACATTGTTCTAATGATAAAAAGTAGGTACTAAGACTATGTAATTACTGTTAACATTTTGGTGTATATCACTTTTTTCCATATTTATATGCTGTATATTTTGTTATATAATCTCTTCTTATTCTCTATTTAACATATTGTCTGTAAACATTCCCCAGTATATTAGTTAATTGTCTGTGTATATTTTATTAAATGGGCCCAATTTATTTACTTATTTTCCTACTCTTGGGTATTCAGATTGTTTTCCGTTTCTATATTCTAAATAATGCAGTGATGATATCCTCATGTATAAGTTTGTGCACCTCTCATTTTCTTAGGATATGTTTAAATTGTAGTTACATTGGCAGGTCACTAAATAAATGCAAAGCAGTACTTAAAAAGATTATTCTTAAGAAATCATGTATAACAAGGACTTAAGTTTGGAGAATTTTTTGTTAATTATATGAGAGAGTGGAGAAGTACTCATTTGTCATAAGCCTAAGAGTTTTGTTTGTTATTGTGTTTGACTTGGTTTGATTTGCTTTGTTTTTGTTTTCCTCTCCTATTTACTAGCTCTAGTGTTGCTATAGAAATTAATGCTTGCCTGTGGTTCATAAAATAAATTAAGTGACTTTGAAGTGGAGCAAATACAAGTTATTTAGTGTTGTCTTTCCTTTTTACTTAATTTAAGGTTTTAACGGGGATTGGTGTTTTGAGAGAAGTTCAGGTGTATTTGTTTTTGGCAACAGAATAATAATGGTGAGGGCCAGGTAGATTGATATGACTTGGTCCAGTGCAGATATGAATATCTGTGAAAGTCATGTCAGCTTCTCTTGAAAATGGTATAGAAGGATAATTATAAACATTTTTATCCTAAAGTCATTTTACCATTTCTGACACTTTTTCTTTAGTACGTATTCCCCTCCCCTCCTTTTGATCTCCATCTGCCAGATTTGCTGATTTGCTGGCAGTCTTTCTTATTTCATTTCTTTTCTCTCTTCCACTTGCTGTTGTTTAAATTCATAGAGCATTCTTTGTAGAAAATGAACCAAATAATAAAGCAGCATAAAACACTGAGTTCAGCAGAAAGTGATTTGCTTGTGATTAACCTCTGAGAATTGAGTCACTGTCAGATAAGGAATGGTTTTTGAAACAACCTGCTCAATTCTTCTTTTTTGCTAGTAGATGAGACCTTTCTTTAAAAAAAAAAAAAATAATGCTGTGCTTGGACTTTTATTTATCATCTCATAATGGTATGTTTTTAGAAAAAGAAGAATTGTCCAAAAGAGAGGTTATGACATCCTCTGCCCCCACCCTGTCCTCTTTTAAGTCTTGCCTTTCAGCAAAAGGCAGCTCCATTAAGGCAGTAACCATGGCAACGTTTTTCTCCCCCTGGCTTTACTGTAGTATAATTGACAAGTTCTGTGTATTTAAGGTGTACAATGTGATTTGACATGCACATTGTGAAGTATTTACTGCAGTCAAGCTAATGAACAAGTCCATCACCTCAAAGTTACCGTGTGTGTGTGTGTGAGTGTGTGTGTTTGCATGTGATGAAGTCACTTAAGATCTACTTTCTTAGCAAATTTCAAATATAAAACATACTTTCTCATAACAAAAAGTTTGACCAACATTGTCCCACTTTCCCTACCCCCAGCCCTGGCAACCACCATTCTACTCTCTGCTTCTATGAGATTTACTATGTTTTACATTTTCTTTATCCACTCATCTGTTAATGAACACCAGTTTTTCTCTTTCTCTTGTACCTCATATCTAGTCTCTCAACAAATCATGGCTTTATCCTGAATATCCCAAATCTGATCACTTTTCCCTGTCTCCATCACTAATCAATCACTCTGGTCCAAACTATTGTAACATTATCTTTCTTGTGTTATTTTAATAGATTCCTAACTCCCCTCCATTCCTTTGCCTTTGATGTGTATTCTCAACATGACAACTAGGGACCATTTTAGAATTGTAAATGAGATCATCTAAAGCCTGTGCTCAAAACAGCAATGTTTCATTTCACTCAGAAGAAAAAAAACAACTGAAGTTTTTATATTGATCCCTAAGGCCTGACATGGTCTGCTGCCCGTGTTACTCTTCTGACCTATTCCTGTTCTTTTTTCCCCTTCTCACATTCTGCTCCATGCACACTAGCCTCCTGGCTGTGCCTGAGCCCACCAGCCTTCCTTCACTTGCTTAATTTTTCTCCATAGTCCACTCTCAATTGTACTTTCCTCACTTATATTGTTTGTTTTCTGTCTCGTGTTCAGCTGCAGCTTCACAAGGATAGGGATTTGGTCTGATATATCCGTAGGGCTTAGAATTGTGATCGGCACATAGACTCTCACTGAGTGTTTATTGAAATCAGTCAGCCAATCAGAAATAGGAGATAGCCTCCAAATGGCTGCTCAATAAATTACCTAACTCTTTTATTGGAATTTGCTTTATTGTTCTTTCTTTGTTCAGCAAATCAACCATTCCTTTATGCTTTTGTATTGTGGATTATCTTTGTTTCATTTTTATAATAAAATTTACCTGACACAAGGCCTTTAATATCATTTTCTTTGTCTTCCATAAGACTTTTGGGTATATTTACCTGGTCCAGGATATTTTGAGGCATGATTACATGTTAGTCTCTTAATTAAGTTTTGGCATCACTGTCCTTTATAATTTTTCCACTTCAAAACATAATTCCAGTAACTGGTAGACACCAGTATGGATGGTAGGAAAGGTTTTTAAGACTGTTCTTATTCCATCATACAGACTTTCTGAAAACACACTCTGTGTCAGGTACTTTGCTAGATTTTTGGAAATCCAGAGAAATAAACACAGTCCCTATCTCCACAAGGTCACATTTTAGAATGGATTTGAAATAGGTAAAACATTATTATTAAATAACATGCTGTGTATTGTAATAGGTCTTCTAAGTACTGTGGGGCAATGAAGAGTCTACCTAGGTGAGGAAGTGGTCAGGGAAAGCTTCACTGAGAGATGACCTTGAAACTGTTTCTTGATAAGCAAGTGGAAATTTTCTAGGAGGACCTAGCAGAGCAAACAGACTTAGTGGTCTTGGAAGAGGATTCTCTGTGATAACTCTCCCACCATTTTAGAGCCAACCAGTGGATGATACTGGGAATTTACCCTTCGATGATTGCTGTAGTGCTCTTATGCGTGTGCCTGGAAATATTTAACTCTGAATTACTCATGCATTATGTATGGTCAAAGGGAACGCAGTGAAAACTATGTTTTTTGGTAGTTAATGACAATATAAATTCATGCATTTTTAAAAACTTAAATATCATCAATCAATATTACATAAGTTTGTTATGCACATATATATCATTTTTGTTTCCATGGTGACTATGATGAGATTGTTAAAAACTGAATTTACAGATTTGGTATAAATTCATTGCTTTCTATTTTTCTTATATAGACCACTGTTCATTCCCAAACCCTAATTTGAACCAATTTTTAAGAATTGGTGGAATTTTTAACTGATCTGTAACTGATTTTTTTAGGTATATATGTACACATATTTCTAGAAGGATCAGATTGTTCTAAGTATGTGCTAGTCTAATTTTGTGTGTGTGTATGTATACAAATTTATTTAGGTCTTCTGTAGGCCTACAAAATGTTAGCTATTTTTCTAACACATATACATCTGAATCTTCAGAGAAAATCTTTCAAAACTAAAAGTTGCCCAAGGCAGTCTCGTAAATGTTTTTTAAAAAGAAAAAAGAGAAGAACAGCCCCTGGTGGGCATCCACCTTTACCATTCCCTGTCTCCTGCGTGTGGGTGGCACCTGCGGCAGTCCTAGCGTAGGCCAGTGTACCGGGTGTTCACACACCTTGCTGCTTAAGTCACACTGCCTGATACTATTTTTGGTACACCTTCTAATTTTTCTAGTCAAAGAAATCACAGCGTTTGTCTACTTTCTGTCAGTTCACAGATGTACCATGATGTCAGTCTAGTCGCCTGAGCAGTTTTAGACCTTTAACTTGGTTATTGGAAATAATAACGACTGTACTTGTGGTACTGACGCTATGCCCGAGTCACCATTTTGCTTCTGAACTGCCTTTCCAATGTCATTTTTGTCATTCTGTTACTGACAATTTAATTTTAAAACATCATTGTTTAAAAAACATTCAAAATAAAAATTGAAGTACACCTTTGTGCTTGCCACTGAATCAAATTCTGTGTTGCATTATAAAAGAAACCAAATAGATCCTGTTAACCTGAGGATACAATACTGAAGTTTAAGTAAATGTGAAATAGCATGGTGATAAAGCATATGTGAATTTTTTTCCAGCAGAAGTAAAATAGAGAAGATGTTGATGGAATTCTCTATTAACAGTAAGGTCAGATGAACTATGGGCTATTTAAAAGCTCCACTGTGTTTTTAGATGTTGTTATACTTTTTAAAATTAAAAATTCAAGTAAAGTTTAGGTCACAAGTTCTGTGTGGGCTGCTTGCTCAGGTTTCAGATCGACTGTACTGCTTATTTTCTGCATTTGCATTTGGTTGGTTTTCTCTGTTTGGGTCATTCACATATGTGGAAGGTTGGGAAACTTGTTTTAGAACTCTCAAAATTTGTATCTGAAAAAGTAAAAACATGAGCCAATGACTTTCTAGTTAATGAAAAAAGGTAGTACTACATATTTTTTTTTTCTTTTTGGGTAACATCATATTGTAACAGGGTGCAGCCAAGAGGGAGGGCCCAAAAAGGGATTTGGAACGGGGCCCAGAACTCAGGGTGTCCAGGAAATATTAGAGGGACATATAAGATGTCCTCACCCCCTCCCCCTCAGGTGTGAGTTGGGAGAAGGGACAAATGGAGCAGGGCCATTGAGTTGTTTTGCATAGCAACGGTTTTGCAGCTAACCTCTGGCATGGTCATTTAGCATATCTACAACCTTTAACTGGTTTCATAGATATGTTAAATAGCTGGGGCCATGCTGTGAGCCAGGGGAATGGAAGTGACTTCCACCCAAGATGTAACTGGGAGGCAACTCCCCTTGGTTACAGTGCCTGTATGAGAGCTTGGAGATGATTGGCTCCATGCCATGGGGCCACACCTGCCCAGACTCACCATGGCAGCCCAGTAAAGCTGGAAGGATACAGGAGTGCTGGCAAGCGTAGCTGATTGTAGGAGGAGTCAGAAATGGGGCTACAGAGGAAGATTGGTGCAGGGATTTAAACCCAGGCTTGGCAGCCGTTGGAGAGAGCCACCAGCTTCTGCCAGAGTGGAGACCCTCTCCCAGCCATGTGAAGGGGAGAACCATGCGCTTTGGGCAGAGTCAGGACCCCCACAGCCCTGTGAGGGAGAATCACCATGTGGCTTTAGAGAGAACCGCCACTCGGCTTTGCACAAGTGGCAACCCCCTCCCTGCCACGTAGGTGAAGGGGAGAGCCATGAGATTTTGCCCGAGTAGAGACCCCTTCCCTGCAACTTTGGTAGAAGAGGACCACGCGGCTTTGGGGTGCTCCCTTTGGCTGCATGGCCTGGGAAGCAACAGAGACTTTGCCTGGAAGAAGGGTGAGCAAACTCTTGCCAGTAGGCCATGAGAAGGTGCCACATGGCTTTGGGTTAATCAGAGATCCTGCCTGGACGACGCCACAGCTGACAGTGCAGGAGTCTGGATCCTGGACATTTGCTTCCTTTCCTGAGTTACAGTACCCTGAGTTAGGGCAGGAGGGAGATAGGAAGCACCGTGGGCGTCTGTGGGTATCCTAAAGGACTTTGATATTTTAATGAAGATGTTAGGTCACTACTTTAAGTCTGTATAGCATTAAATAAACATTTCCCTTCCTTTTCACAAATCTCTGGCTTTGAGAGACATCTTTCCATAAGGTGGTGGACATAACCAACCGTGGCCCCTGTGGCCTCTGTGTGTTCTGTAACAATATCCCTACTCTACACTAGTTAGGGTTAAAGTTTTAAGTTAATTGCTTATGTCTAAGAACTTTAGTATTTTTACAGAAACCTTTATGAGGACCATTTCCCTTATTTCAGAGTACAAAATCTGGTTGTGTAGAACATATTTTTAAAAAAATTTCAATTTGGGCTCAGTTTCCAAATAATATTTTTTTGTTATCAATTATTTATGCTAAAATATATAAACTATTTTAATATCAACTTAATTAAAAATACAATTGAAGAAGTAGATCAAGTACAATACCATTTCATAAGGAATTTTAATTGCAATAAAGAATTTTAATTCCAATAAGGAATTGAGTTTTTGATTATCTGTGCTATACTTTGTCTTCTCAACGTGGATAAATAAGATTTTGATTGCATAGTTTTTATTTATTGAATATCCTTTTTTGCTCTAGTGATCCACCTAATTCGGGTTTCTTTTTGTTGTTTTTAAAGGTGACAAGGCCTTCTGTATTTGTTTTTCTATAAAGTTAGTCTTTAGAAGTAGAGGTTAGTTCTGGAATCCACATTATTTTTCTTGAATTTTTGAATGAATGGAAAACTAATATATGTAGCAGGTCTTGCTTTAGGAGCTCAAAGGTGAATGAGAATACTCTCCTAGACTTCAGTGAGCTCACTTGCTTGCTTATTTATTTATTTCAATATTTCTTATGTTGGGGCTTGTCAACTGAAGGACTTTAGGGTGTGTGTGTGTGTGTGTGTGTGTGTGTGTATTTGTGGTTTTCAGTGGTGATGATCTATAGATTTCATCATATTTTTAAAAGGCTCTTGATAACTAGAAAAGCTAAAGGAGACAGAACACTAAACTATGGGGGGACTGTCCCCAAAACAGGAGTTATGTTCTGGAGGGTGGGCCCCTTGTGGTACAGGTTTTCCCCACTAGATGAGTGTTCTAGGAACCCGTCTGTATCAGTGTACCAGCTGGCATTGTTGTGAGGGGCTGCATTTGGCTTCAGTGAATGTTTTTGGAAGACTTTAAAACTTTTGTTCATTTCACAATGGGAGATTTACAGAGAGCACTTGCCCACACCCACCACACTTAGTGTTCAGCAGTTTTTGACCAAAACAGCATGACCCTTGTGCTCTGCACCCCCCCACCCCCATTCATCCCATCTCTCTCCAAGCGACTTTTTGTTTTATTTCCCTGGATAAAAAGAAATCCTTGAAGGAAAACTTTGCCAAGTGGAAGATGTGCAATGGCAAAAGCCTTAAAAGGCATCAAAATTGAGTAGCTCAAAACTGTTTTGAGCAGTGGGGACGTCTTGGTAGGTGTATTGTATGAAATGGAGAATACTTTGAAGGTGACTAAAATTTAAACATGTACGAATAAATACACAATTTTTATAAATAAATTTAGATGTTTTTCTGGGGGGGCTCTTCTCGTATAATGTACTGCAATAAATGTTATAATAAGGATAAAAAGAAGTAAAGATCTTTGGGATACTAGCATAAACATTGGAGGCCAACTATATTTAAGGTCCTACACAGGGCTCATTTGATGTAAGCTTTTGCCTTGTTCTGTGTTGCTACATCTTTTGCACATAGTACAGTGACCAGTATAAAGTGTGACGCTTGTATTGGTGCTGGCCATGGTAGTAATAGATGGGTGGCTTTTTTGAAGATAGTTTAATGAAAGGACTATTTGTAGAGGTGTGGGCATAGGTAATCAAAAGAGATGATGAATCTGTCAAGGATCAGCAACAATTGGAAACCGTTATCCACCCAGGCAAAGGGCAAGGAGGAGGACGGGAATTCTGTTTCAGAACTGGAATTGTAGGCACGGACGAGGAGCCACATAAACAGGAGGTATGGCCAAAAAGGAAACATACCTGGTAATAAATTGTACTGTTATTTCTGTCTCCTTCCACCTTTTGCTTTTCTGCTGGTTTTTCCTGTTGGGAAAGGCAATGTCACGTGCACAGATTTTTGACCCGGCTCTGTCCCCTTTGGCTTCCACCACTTCCTTACTGAGAGATGAGGAGCCACGCTGACTGTGCTGGGCTTATCACCTTTGTGGGACTGTCATCCCCTTGTTCAGGCTCTGCGAGTGGTCTTTGTTCTGTTTAAGGGTAGTTGGTGGCCCTCAGGCATGCCCCCAGCTTTCAGTACTTCGGACTCCAGGGTAGGGTGGGGTGTGGGGTGGAGCGGGGCGGAGCGGAGGTGAGTGGGGTCTTTCTGCCGCAGCGCTAGAGCTTGTTCCAGGTCCTGTTCCTTTTGACCACCGCTTGGGGCACCCACTAAGCTCTAAGGGATCCATGCGCGCAATTGGAGCTGGTGTTACTCTGTCTCTCCTCTCTGTGATTAAAGCATTGTTCTACCCAGTACCGGACTATGTTGTGTTTCCTTGGCAACTTTGACGCCAAGATGCAGTGGGCAGAAGAGTATGGAGTCCTCTCCTAGGATTGGTGACCTGAGTACGGTGTTTTGTTCCACAGGTCCTCTGATTGGCAAAACCCAACCAGAAGCTAGAGGGCAGCTGAGGACTAGAAAACGTAATCCTTAGGGATCAGGGGGGCAGAGGTGCAGAATAAGGCAAAGAAGGGTGTAGAATGTGTCCAGAGGGACAAAAGGAAAATAATCAGCAGAGTGTTCAATTCTTACTTGTTAATTTAGATTGAATTTTTATTGTTAAACACAATTTAGCCTTACATATTATTAGATTAAAATGGAAAATGAGCAAATACCTCATAGTTTAATGTTCCTGATATAAAGTATTTACTTAAAGTAAAAATTCCTTTGTAATTATAGAGGCAACTATTTATCTCATATATTTTGAATAGTTGAAATAGTACAAATGATACAATAATTATTAATCTATAAAAATGAAATTAGGATAACAACTTTTTAAGACTTTGTATTTTTAAATATGAATTTCTCATGAGAAATTTTGGATTATTTAATCTAGAGAAGACAATTCATTTTCTGGGGCCTACCTCAAAAACCACTATTATGAATTTCCTTAGATAAATTTAAATGTATTAAAACCATATTTAAATGTATAAGTGGCATACTTCTGTTATGCCACTTAATATTTATTAACAGCTAGTTGTTTTTACCATGTGCCAAGCCACTATGCTAAGTCTTTTACATGATTATTACATTTTATCCTCTCAGTAATCCTAGGAAGTGTAGATACTGTTGTTTGGTGTTTGAGATTCATTCATGGACAGAATACATTCCATAAAGGCCAGAGATGTTTATATTCTGGTATGAATAGTTCTGTGCCATTTTATGTTTGTTGTTATTGTTGCTAGTTGCTAGTTACTTTTAAAGTTGAGCACCTTTTCACATTAGCCATTTAGATTTTTTCTGTGAAATCTCTGACCTAGTCTTTGTCTTTTTTTTATTGGGTTGTCTGTCGTTTTATTTTTGATGTTGTGGAATTCTATATATTTTTGGATATATGCTCATTGTTACATATTACAGATGACCTCTCCCATTCTGTGGCAGAGCCAAGCTTGAAATATTAAAAATTGGTTAGATCTGAGAGGCAAAGATAAATATTTCTAGTCAAATGAAAAAATAAACAAGTTTGTAGTGAAGTAAATTCACCCATGACACAGTTGAGTAGTTTGGTTAGACTGAGGGTCCTTAACATGAACCAATGGAAGATAAAACTGGAGAACTCAAAATATATTGGCAGAAATATACCTTAACAGAACATCTTTATGTCAGTACTCACCTTCTTACTGGATAGTAAAGTTAGAGCACCATCATACATGTCCTTGTGACTTGATGTTTCTCATTGTAGTCTACCCTTGACGATTTGGGGCTTGGACTTACATCCTTTGCAGAACTTGAAGACTGATGTCTGAAGGGCTTTTTGGTTTCAGCAATTCCTTCATTCTGAGCCCTTCATCTTAGAACTCCTGCAACAATGTGAAATGAATCCATTCTGGTCCCTACTGAGATTATTCTAGCTTTTAAAAAAAGCTTTGCTGGCTCTTAGGGATTTACCTTTCACACTGCTATTCAGACAGAAACATTTCTGTGGTGTCTCTCCTTAATTCTCTGTCCTTAGGTACGTTTAAGGGAGGCTTGGAAATACATGGCTGACTAAAATGGAACTTTTGATCCCATGGAAGAAAGGGGGACAGTATTGGGGAACCACCATTGACCTCTGCTGCATAAACCTTTTCTGTTGTGACTTACATACTCTCCTTAAGTGATTAGCATGATGTAAGAGGTAAATCCATAGGATCCAGCAGAATTTTTTTTTAAGCTGGAATAATCTCACTAGGGATTCATTTCACATTGTTGCGGAAGTTGTAAGATGGAGGGCTGAAACTGAAAAGCACATAATAAAATAGAGTGTGTACCAATTTAAAATAAATTTTTATCCAGATTAGCTCATAACTTTAGATCCTGAATTCTTGATTCTTTTTTTTAAGATTGTATTCATTTTATCTTTAGAGGGGAAGGGAAGGAGAGAGGGAGAGAAATATCAATGTGTGGTTGCCTCTCATGCATCCCCTGCTGGGAACTGGCCTGCAACCCAGGCATGTGCCCTGACTGGGAATCGAACCGCGATCCTTTGGTTCGCAGGCCCGCGCTCAGTCCACTGAGCTACACCAGTCAGGGCCTGAATTCTTGATTCTTATTTCAAAATTTTTACATTGTTCTAGGAAGGTAGAAATAGAATAGCTTATACATTATTTATCATTTTTAACAATTTTTGGATTTTGACATATTTACTAAATATGCATCTAATGTTTTACTAAATTTTTGCATATAGCAAATGCCATTGAATATCAGAAGTGCAATGGAGGATGAAATATGTGCCTTTTATATTTATAAAAAACAAATATATTAAACCCACCATTAAGAATAGTGTATAGAAAGCATTTTACCAATAGGCAATATAAAAAGCTCTAGGTTAGAATGAATTCAAATATATGGAAGTTAAATGACAATCTAGAATTATTTTAGTTCACTGAAAATTAACTGATATAGTGCACAGCAGATATAATCTCATACACACTGAAGATTTTTTTTTAATTCTATTCACAGTAGAGCTTGAAGAAAACTATTTAACTTAGTTATTCACATTATTAAAAATGATTTACTTGAAAACCCATTGTGTAACACTGTAAGTAATTAATTTTTCTTCCATAGGCAAGAAGCCTGATAGCTGTAGGACTGGGTGTTGCAGCTTTTGCATTTGCAGGTAAGATAATTGAAGGATACATATCAATAAATGCTATGAAATATTTCCAAATTGCTCCTATAGTGATTCATAAGCAGACTCTTCGTATTCTGCAGTTTTCGGTTTTGAGACATTGTGCATTTCTATTCTCTCCACCATTTATATTCACTGAACCATTTATATTTGTCAGTGTAGCAAAATCTAGATAAAATTTGTGGTGAAGAAAAGTGACAATATAAGGGTTTACAGGAACAAGTATAAAGGACACATGGACAAAAACTAGAGGGTGCAGAAATGGGGGGGAGGTGGGGAGGGCTGGGGTGGTGGGCTGGGATGGGAGGAAAAGACAGAAAACTGTATAAGAACAACAATTAAAATAAATCTTAAAAAAGTAACGATAGAAAAGTTAGGAAAATTAGCCCCGATACTAGTGGATCTTCCTGGCAATTTTTTAGTCTGAGCCATAGTGTACTATAAAAAAAAATCTGTAGTATGAAGCGGTGTAATTGATATGGGGTTCTTTTATTTTTTTATTTTTATTTTGAGAGTACAGTTGTTAAAGCTGGGGACAATGAAACAAGGAAGGACCTAGGATAGAGGGGAAGCACCAGGGGAGAGACTAGGAGGGGCTGCTGTGGCTCTCCAGAAACATTACGGGGAAGAAAGTGAGCTAGGACAGGGTTGCTGTCATCTCACGGGGAAGTCAGAGGAGGCCTTGGAGACTGTTTTAGGGGTCAGCCCAGGACTAATCAGCGTTGCCCATAGATCCCCTGCTTGCAGGTCTCTGGGGTCCCTTAGAGTTTAGCTGATGTGGGCCTCTGGGGAAAGAAGAAAGGGAAGGGAGAGAGGCAGGGCATGCTCCCAGGTGGAGGTGTGTGCAGATATGGGGTTCCTTTATTCTCTCATAAGTATTTCTTCTTGTAGGTAGGATTGCACATTTCCAAGCTATCAGTTCATTCTTTCTTTTTTTTCCTTTACGTTGAATTTTTTTTGGCTTACACTGGTTAACAAAATTATATAGGATTCAGGTGCACAATTATATAATATATCATGTATACACTGTATGGTGTATTCACCACCCCAAGTCAAGTCTCCTTCCATCACCATTTATCCTCCACCTCCCCCACTTCCACCCCCTGCAATCACCACACTGTTGTCTGTGTTCACGAGTTTTTTCCCTCTTTGTTGCTCAGTCTTTCCACACCACTAGTCCTACCCCCATACCCACTGTCAGTTTTTTCTGATGAGCATAGCTGTTGCTCCCTGTAGTGTATTTACTTCATTTTTAGCATATTGGTGTAATGTCTTTGATAAACTGCCAAAGTCGCATTTTTAGAAAGAATAGTTACAAAGATTTGAAGGAAAATTGCTATTTCTTCAACTTACAGTTTAGAGTCATCAACTTAGTTTTAAATTACCTTTTACATTTAATGTTAGATTTACATTTTTTTATTTTAATTTAACATTTGTGTCTCTAAGTTCCATGGAATTGATCTTGTTAATTGAACCTTCTTTTTAGGTGAAGCTACATTCCAGTGGTTATATGGAGTTTAGTAAAATCCAGGAGAAAAATGAGTAGAAAAAGATTTTTGTTTTGTTTTGTGTGGTATTTAATTTCATATCAAATGGAAGTTGACATCTGTATGATAAGAGACTTGGATGAGTTGGGGCTTCAACCTTTTGTAATTTTACTTAATGTTCTCCATGATTCAAGAGCTTTTTATCTCCTAATTAGATTAGATACTTCCCATCGCGCGTCTAACACCGTTTTGCACTATCGTGTTTTTGCACAGGAGTAGCAGTGTCTTCAGGCAGGGAACTCCCTCTAAAGACCCATGTAGTTGAGTTTTCCCAGTAGAAATATTCCTTTGCAAATAAGGTTATGGTTAGAGGTTGAAGTTCAGAGTATCAGAACTGGTTTTCTACCAAGGCTTTTGGGAAGAGAGATATTGAAATTAGTGGTCAGTCATTCTGATTAGGGTACAAAAGGTAAACTACTCAGATAATATTTTATTCTGTGCTCCCCAAACAATTTAGGCCGTCTTTTGTTACCGATTCTTAGTTGTCAGAACTCGAGAATTTTTATTATTAGCATGTCTAAGAAAGAAAAGCACTAAAATAAAATAAATTTTTAGGAGATTGGTCCTCTTCAGTAAGAAATACTAGTGGACGTTGGTAATAAAATAATGGTAAATATTTTCTACAAAATCGTGCTTTTACTTTAGAGCCAACTCCATTAAAATCACTCCTATGTTGTATAGCTTCTAAACTGTATTTGTTTTCTATATATTTCAAAGTGATTACCACTGTGAAAAGTAATATAAATGGTCATTTTAGATTCGTGAGTATCTTTATGTTAAAGGACTTTGTCTGCAGTGTGGTGTGGAAGGAGCACTAAGACTTTTTTGTGACCTATAACATTGTAGAAATGTAACATTGGTCTTTTGTTGACTTTATAATTATGAACTAGAACTTGATAAATTTAATAGCTATGATAACAATAATAAATCAGAAATTTGAAAAAATATGACTTTGTGGTAAATTTTGAAGTAGTTACCAAAATAATATATGTAAAATAAATTAATAAATACTGTGGTAAACACCTTGTATTGACTTTGATTATAGACAATATGTTATGTTTGCTTCTATCCTTATTACTATTTAGGTCGCTATGCATTTCAGATCTGGAAACCTCTACAACAAGTAATCACAGAAACTGCAAAGAAGATTTCAACTCCTGTAAGTTAATGATAACTTTCACTGGAAAACTCATTTTGATTTTTGTTTAAGTATCATATTTGACAGTAATTTGGAAAAATATCTTGAGTTTTCCAACTTTGTATAAGTTTTACTTTAATTATGTCATCAGAGAATTTGTCTCATTTATTGATTTAGATTTTTTAAGCCTCTTGATTATGTTGTTTTTATACCTAACCTTTCTCCTGGTTTTGACATCTGTTTTTTACTATTATATTCCTTTGGTAGTATTACATCAACTTTGAGGTATTTTCATTGTTCAGTTAATATTCATTCACTCCATGACCGGTCACTACAAACCGGTCCCTGTGCCCAGAGCTGGGTGTGGCTGGTAAACAAACAGACAGGGTTTGTGATCTGGTGGTGCTTACCCAGATGTTTATTTCATCTTGAAATTTGAAACTAGCTCCCTTATACCACCACTACTGGCCATCTCAAGCATGAAATTTTAACATTCCAACCTTGAAATCCTGTAGGGCTAATAACATTTATCTACCAGCATTGTACTTATACTCTGCTGAGCCGAATATAAGTGAAGAATGAATGGTAGCAGCATCTAAAATCTGTAGTGTGGTCAACTGTGGTTTGTGACAACCGGAGACAATGCAAAGAAAAATCACTGAAGCAGTGCAGCATATCCATCGACTACTGGGAAATAAAAGCAGGTCCAGGATGGATCTGCTTGGCGTGCAGCAATTTGAGAATGTATTATTTTAGCAAAAGCATTACAAATTTGTGAGGCTTAGTTAGCCATAAACAATAACCTCATTTTCAAAGGATAACATAGTGACAAATAATTAAACTCAGGTTCAAAAGAACTACAAGAAGTTTTCCAGATCTATAAATGCATGTCTCTGATTACAGGGAACCTGTGTTTATTTTCTGTTTTCTTATTTATATTTTATTTGGGTGAAGTATTAATAGGTGCTTATCATTCATTCAGTAAATAATCATTATACATCTACTACCTACCAGGGATATGGTAGTGAATCAAAGACAGTGCCCTCTGGGAGCCTGCATTTTTAGGAGGCAGTTGACAAATGAGTAAGTAAGGTGTATAATTTGTAAGTGTTGAATGCTTTTAAGAAAACTAAAGGAGAGTAAGTGGTCAAAGAATAACAGCAGAGAGGAATCTCTGTTAGTAGGTCAGGAAAGGCCTCTCTGAGGAGATGAGGAAGCAGGCCCTGTGAACATATCAAGAAAGAGTTTTCTAGGCAATAAAAACACTGCAAAGGTCCTGAGGTGCAAGTGAGTTTAGTATCAAGAGTAACTCCAATGAAGTATGTGAAGGGAATAGTGGTAATTTGGGCCCAGATCACTTAGGGCCTAATGGCTATGTTAAAAACTGCAAATTTTCTTTTAAGTGTGATGGAAAGTCTGTGGAATGTTTTGAGCATGGGGGCAATGTGATTTTTTTGTTTTAGATTATTACTCTGTCTGCTGCATAGAATATTGACTAGAATGAACTAGAGTAGAAGCTGTGAAACTGGTTACAAGGCATTGAGATAGTCCAGGTAATAAATGATGGAAACTTGAAATAGAGTTAATAGGAAACGAAATGCTTACATAGTTCTTTATTTTATTTGTTTTTCTTAGTTCTTTATTTTAAAAAAGTATTGATGGATTTTATAGAGAAAGGAGGTGGGGGAGGGAGAGAGAGAAAGAAACATCAATTTGTTGTTCCACTTATTTATGCATTCACTGGTTGATTTTTGTATGTGCCCTGACTGGGGATCAAACCCACAACCTTGGTGTATTGGGACGATGCTCTAACCAACTGAGTACCTGTATGACCTGGTTCTTTAAATGAACATTATTTATGTCTTTCCATATGTTTATATATAGTAAATGGAGAAAATTTAAGAAATCACTTATCTTCTGTTAGGGTGATCTTCAGTAGATATAGTTATAGCATAGATAGAAGACTCCCAAGTTTTGTGGAACTACATTATTTAACGTCGTAAAGGACGAGAAAGCAAGAAAATGTGAAAATTTTCACTGCTTTGTGGAGGCTCACAGATAAGGTTGAGTAGTTCAAGAGATTGTCCTGGGTATACTGAACCGGCCACCTCCATTTCTTAAAAGAGAGAGAAATGATACATGCCCTGTCTCTTTCCTTCTGGACTTCAAGTTAAGAAATATGACTCTTGAAATATTTTGCCTTGTTTTCCCAAAATTCTTGCAGTTTGCAGTGAAATATCTTAGAATATCTTTATCAATTTTTTCTTAAAATGTTTTTGCTTCCACTATAACATCATCTTGTTCTTAAATCTCATTTTTCTTTTTCTCATGCATTTTTTTTTCTTTTTCCGTTTTGCTGGAATACTGCCTAGAGTAATTTTTCATATAGGATGCATGGATTTTTTCATATGGGATACATGGATGATAAATGCTTTAAGTTCTTTGTTAAATAATTTTGTAGTCTTTAGGCCTTCCTGTTATTATCATTTGAGCTGCTAGCTCCTTGGAATCTGGTGGAACCAGTATTAGAGAAGTACAGTCGTCTCTGCTCAGACTGCGTCTCCGTGCCCTTGTGTATCCTTTCTCGTATATTCACAGCCAGGTATTTTTTTGGTACTACCAGACTCTCAGCCAGATTTCCTGGTGCTCTTATTTCTTTGTATGCAGCCTCTTTTAATTTTTCTTTTGTTGTTTGTGCTTTTGGTTTTAGGTTTTGGTGATTTTTGTTGGATTAGTTCTGGAAATTTGGGAGATTTTCTCTTTGTTTTTGATGTTCTGATATTTCACAGAAATTTTTAGTGAGCCTTAATTATATGAAATTGTCTGACTTTATGTTTTTACTTTAATGATTTTCTTTTTTTAAATAGTTTGTTTTTATAGTATTTTTTCCATTACCATTTATCACCCTTATACACTCTTCCACCTCCACCCACCCCTATCCCCCCACAATCACCACACTGTTGTCCGTGTCCATGAGTCCTCCTTCTTCTCCTCAATTTCTCCACCCCCTATCCCCTACCCCAGAGTTGTTAGCCTGCTTTCTATCTCTTTAGCTTGTTAGTTCAGTTTGTTCATTGGATTCCACATATGAATGAAATTATACAGTATTTGTCTTTCTCTAACTGGCTTATTTCACTTAGCATAATGTTCTCCAGGTCTATCCATGATGTTGCAAAGGGTAAAAATTTTATTCTTTTTTATGGGTGTGTAGTATTCCACCACATAAATGTACCATAGATATTTTCTTCTATTGTGTTTCTTTTCTGTTCCTGAAACTATATTACAAAGATATTCGGCCCCTAAGTCTATTCCTTATGTTTCTTAACATTTTATCTCTTTTTTTCTATTTCCTTTATCTTTCCATTCTACATTCCACAGCATTTCCAGAGGTTATTTTCCAGATCACCAGGTTGGCCCTTAGAAATGGTCTAAATGGTTATTCAGTCTATCCACTAAATTTCTTACATCAATAATTTTTTAATATTCAAGAATTTTTCTTGTTTCTTTCTCATAGCAACTTATTCTTTTATAAATGTGTTATTCATTTGAATATCTCTAAAGACATTAATTTGCACTTTAAGTTCTCTTCTGTTTTCTAATTTATCTCCTTCCTTCAAAGTCAGTTGTTAATTGTTTATCTTTTTTCCAGAAAGATATATTTATTGCATATTATTAGTGATCATATTTTATAGCAAAAATTTAATGTATACATTTTTTACAAACATAAAATGGAAATAAAGACATCTATCAAATTTATATGGTGAACCAGAGTCCTGGTTTTTAGAATTCAATAGTCAATCCTTATTCTGGTCCAGGGCCATCAGTACATGCTTTTCAGTAGTTGAGGGTTTTGTCAGTAATTGGAACAAAATCTTTATATGTGACAGTTGTTTCCTATATAGAACCCTTTCAGGGACTCTCTTATTTCATCCTTTTGCTCTAATTCACCAGTTGGCTCAGGGATTTTATTTGTTGAGACACCTTTTTGTTCTATTTCATCACCTAATGGCTTACTCTTTTTCCAGCCAAAGAGTAAAAAGAAGCCCAACATGGTCCAAGTTCCCAATGTGTAGGTCACAGACATCTGCCAGTACCAAGAAGTGGCCTGGTCCAACACATGGCCTAATTGTTCATCTTGGTTCTATTCCCCTCCCAACCACCACCGCCATGATACTGGATTTATTTAAATGTCTGATGATCCTTGGTTTTTGTTTTATGTTTATGAGGATCAGTTGATTAATATGCATGTCCTTCCTCAGCCATTTGGTAGGCTTGCTTCAACAGTTTAATTGAATGAGAGGATTGCAATGGTGTGTGAATACATGGATGGGCTATGTCAGTAACCATGTCTTCCAAAGCAAGGAGCCCAGAGGCAGGCCTGGGACCAGAGTCCAGGAGCAGAGTACTTGGTATCACCCTCACCAGCCTTCTGAGTTCTGAAATGTGATCTGTTGGTACTCTTTGTTTCTTTTGGGACCTGTGCCACCTGCAGTAATACACATCACAGGCATATGATTCTGTTTAAACCTGAGGGTTAAAGCAGTATGGGGCGAGCTCCTTATGATCTGTACTGATAGAGTTGGGAATGGTCTATCTCTGCTGTTCTGGTTTAATTAAGTACCCTGATACTATTTATTCTGTTTGTTAACTCTGAATTCAGTGCTTTTTCCTTGATTTCTGAGAAGTGTATCTTTCTTCCCTCTGGTGATTGGGGCTACTGACTTTTCTGTATGTGCAGTCTTATCTGTTTTCAGTCTTCCGGGGTTTCTCTAAATTTTCTGGTTTGCTATTCACCTCATTTCTTGTTTTCTAGGCCTATTGTGGATTTTTATTGTTTAAAATAAAATATGTAAAAAAATTTTTATTGTTTTCTCATTTTAAAGTCATTTTGGAAAGCAAAAGACCTGTATTATTAGGTCTGTTGTTTTGAACCAGTACCCTTTTGCTTGCTTTTTAAAGTGTTAATGTATATTATTGACTCAGCTAATGTCTGATTACTCCTAATGTTTTTCCTGGGGGAAAAGCCCAAGTCATTGATCTTCTTTTGAGGTTTTTATTTTCCTTTATGTGAATTTGTTCTCTTACTTGAATATAGTTTTTTTTTTTTTTTAAATTAAACTTCTATTGTTTATGGTTAAGGGAAATTCATGGAAAGATGTTAATTAAAATCATCCTTCTGTGGCTCTATAAATCAAATAGATTATTGTACATAATAAAAAATTACAGTTTATGGTAAATGGATTTCTTCCTATAAGACTGTGGAATGATACAGTACTCTGGTTGTCTGGAGGGACTGTTGTATTTTAAGCTACTGACTGAGTAAATTAGCTAATGACTTTTGCGTAACTTAGTTCATTTCATATACATATCCTTTGATAATATATGACACTGAAAAATTTAATGCTAATTTTAGAAGGAAAATGATTTTGAGTTCTGTTGTATATATACAGGGGTGGGCAAAAGTAGGTTTACAGTTATGAGTGCAAAACAGTTTATTCTTATATTATTTTTTATTATATATTTTTCCATACGAACAACTGTAAACCTACTTTTGCCCACCCCTGTATATACTTTATGAATAGAAAATACAAATATAAACACGATCCACATACATGCTGTCTACAAGAGACTCACAGAACAAAAGGTCTACACAGGCTGAAAGTGAAGGGATGGAAAAAAGTACTCCAAGCAAATGGACATGAAGGATAAGCTGGGGTAGAATACTTATATCAGACAAAATAAACATCAAAACAAAGGCCATAACAAGAGACAAAGAAGGTAGCTACATAATACTTAAGGGAGTTGTTCAGCAAGAGGATACGCTTATAAACATATATGCACCTAATACATAAGGCAAATCTAGGAGGACTTAAAGAAGGAGATTGACAGCAATACAGTCATCATAGGGGATTTTAACACCCCATTGTCAACAATGGGTAGATCTTCTAAAGAATTAACAAAGACCTTGTGGCACCGAATGACATGCTAGATCAAATGGGCTTAACTGATATATACAGAACTTTTCACCTCGAAGAAGCAAAGTATACATTCTTTTCAAATGTACATGTATCATTTTCAAAGATAGACTACGTGGTAGGACACAAATCAAGCATCTTCTTAGATCACAATGGCTTGAAACTGGAAACCATCCTCAAGGAAAAAACTCAAAAACCTTCAAATACATGGAGACTGAATAACATGTTATTAAATAATGAATGGGTTAACAATGAGATCAAGAAAGAAGTCACAAAGTATCTAGAAACAAATGAAAATGAACAACAAAACAAAATCTATGAGACACAGCTGAGGCAGTCCTGAGAGGGCAGTTCATAGCAGTAAGGGCTACCTAAAGAAGATAGAAAAACTCAAATAAACAACCTAACCTTAGATCTAAAAGAACTAGAGGAACAATAATAAACAAAGCCCAGAGTGAGTAGAAGGAAGGAAATAATCAAGATCAATTAAGTGACAGAAAGACTAAAAGAAAATCCAAACAATCAATAAATACAGGAGCGTGTTCTTGAAAAGATAACAAAATCAACAAGTCTTTAACCAGACTCATCAAGAGAAAAAGAGGACCCAAATAAAATTAGAATCAAAAGAGGAGAAGTAACAACTGATACCACAGAAATGCAAAGGATTGTTAAGAAAGGATTACTTGAACAACTATATGCCAAGCAACTAGATAACCTAGGTGAAATGGACAAATTTCTGGAAATATACAGTCTTCCAAAACTGAATCAAGAGGAGGGAGAAAGCCTAAATAGACTGATAAAAACTAGCAAATCTGAAGCAGTAATGAAAAAATTCCCAGGACACAAAAGCCCTAGACTGGATGGCTTCGCAGGCAGATTTTACGACATATTCAATGAAAAAATAACACCTGTCCTTCTCAAACTATTCCAAAAAATTTAAGATGAGGGAAGATTCCCATACTCTTTTTACAAGGCCTGTATTAATCCTAATTCCAAAATGAGGTAAAGGTACAACAAAAAAAGAAAATTACAGGCCAGTGTCTCTAATGAACACAGATGATAAAATCCTCAACAAAATATTGGCAAACCACATCCAGCAATACATTAAACAGATCATACACCATGATCAAATGGGATTTAGCCCAGGGATGCAAGAACGGTATAACATTCACAAATCAATAAATATAATACTTCATATAAACAAAATAAAATAAAAAAATCACATATCAGTAGATACTGAAAAACCATTTGATAAAATCAAGCACCATTTGTGATAAACACACTCAGCAAAGTGGGAATGGAGAGATCAAACCTCAACTTAATAAAGGCCATGGATGAGAAACTTGCTACCAACATCATACTCAATGGGCAAAAACTAAAAGCATTTTCCTTAAGATCAGAAACAAGACAAGGGTGCCCACATTCACCACTCTGATTCATCATAGTCCTGGAAGTTCTAGCCACAGCAGTTAGACAAGCAGAAGAAAGAAAAACATCCAAATTGGAAAGGAGGAAGGAAAATTGTCATCATTCACAGACATGATAGAATACACAGAAAATCCTCTAGTCTCCACCAAAAAACTACTTTACCTAATAAGTGAATTTGGCAGACTAGCAGGATACCAAGTCAGTATTCAGAAATTGATGGCATTCATGTATATCAAGAATGAAATATCAGAAAGAGAAACTAAGGGAAAAAATCCAATTTACTATGACAACAAGAAGAATAAAATACCTAGCATTAAATTTAACCAAGGTTTTAAAAGACTTGAGAATTATAGAACACTGAAGAAAGAAATTGATGAAGATACAAACAAATGGAAACATATACTGTGTTCATGGATTGGAAGAATTAACATCATTAAAACGTTCATACTACCAAAGTACTCTATAGATTCAATGCAATTCCTATTAAAATACAAATGGCATATTTCACAGATTTAGAAGAGATATTTTAAAAATTTTATATGGAACCAAAAAAGACCCCAGATAGCCTCAGCAATCTTGAGAAAAAAGAACAGTTGGAGGGACCACAATACCTGATACTAAACTATTCATTAAGGCCACTGTGATCAAGACAGTCCTGTGCGGACAGAAGAACAGACACATAGATCAATGGGATAGAATAGAGAGCCCAGAAATAAACCCAGGTCTCTATTGTCAAATAATCATCAAAGCGGGTACGAGCATACAGTGGAGTAAAAACAGTCTCTTCAATAAATAATGTTGGGAGAACTGGACTGGTACATAAAAAAAAAAAAGAAACTAGACCACCAACTTCCACCGTACACCAAAATAAACTCAATGTAAGTCATGATAAAAGTCCTAGCAGAAAATATAGGCAGTAAAATTTCAGACATCCCACTTAACAATATTTATGCCAATATATCTCCTAGGGCAAGAGAAATAAAGAAAAAATAAACAAATGGGACTACATCAAATTAAAAAGTTTCTGTGTGGCTGAAGAAACCGTCAAAATGAAAAGGGGAACCCACCGTATGGGAGATATAACTGATATACTGGTATCAGTTATAATGATGTAACTGATAAGGGATTAATATCCAAAATATATAAAGAACTCATGACTTAACACCAGGGAAACAAACAACCCAATTAAGAAATGGGCAAAGGACCTGAATAGACACTTCTCCAAGGAGGACATACGCGTGGCCAATAGACATAGGAAAAAATGCTCCACATCATTAGCCATTAGAGAGCTGCAAGTTAAAACACAATGAAATATCACCTCACACCTGTCAGGATGGCTGTCATTAATAAATCAACAAACAAGTGCTGGTGAGGATGTGGAGAAAAGGGAATCCTGGTGCACTGTTGGTGGGAATGCAGACTGGTGCTGCATCTGTGGAAAATAGTGTGGAATTTCCTCAAAAAATTAAAAATGGAACTGTCTTATGACCCAGCAATTCCACTGCTGAGAGTACTGTATTTTTTGGACTATAAGATGCACTCCCTCAAATTTGGGAGGAAAAGGGGGTTGTGTCTTATAGTCTGAATGTAGCTTATCTGGCTCGCTGTGTGTGAGGGGGAGGTGCTGGAGCAAGACCACAGAAGGGCAGGAGCAGGGTCATTGCTACATTTTCCTCTCAAATGGGGGGAGGGGAGTGTGTCTTATAGTCCGAAAAATATGGTATACCCTAAGAATCCTGAAACACCAATTCAAAATAATTTATGCACCCCAGTGTTCATAGCAGCACTATTTACAATAGTCAACTGTTGGAAACAGTCCAAGTGCCCATCAGTATATGAGTGGATTGAAAAAGTAAGATACATTTACACAATGGAATACTATGCAGCAGAAAGAAAGGAGTTCCTCCTACCTTTTATTATAGTATGGATGGAACTGGAAACAATTATTATGCTCAGTGAAATAAGCCAGTTGGCAAAGACAAATACCATATGACCTCACTTATCACTGGAATCTAATGAACAAAATAAACTAATGAGAAAAATAGAACCAGAGACATGGAAATGTGGAACAGACTAATAGCTGTAGGAGGGTAAGGGGGAACATGGTAGAAGGAATAAGAAGGGATTAGTCAACAACTGTGCGTGAATGACTCATGGACATGGACAACGGAGAAGGGATTGACTGTTTGCAAGAGGGGTGGGCTGGATGGAGGGATGTCAGAGGGAAAAAAAATTGGGACAACTGTAATAGAATAAACAATAAAAAATAGAGAAAAATGCGAATAATGTGTAAGGATCAGAGTGTATATCAAATAACATAGTAAAACTAGTGGAATCCCATTGTTTCTGTTGTTGGAAATTCTGTTAGAAAAATATGACCACTTGCTTTGTCTTTTTGATAATATTGCTGTTCCTTATTACAATAATCTCATGACCTTCGCCAAAATGGTTCTGCATTGCATTATATTTATATATCCTAATATAATATAATATTGATATATTACTTATAAGCTTGAAAGGGCCTTTATCAATAGTTATATTTTGGGGGGTGTCAAAGAGTACAGAGTTATAATTTTGTGCTTGCTCATTACACAGATAATAATTTAAACAATAATGCATTTTGGACTTCAGGCCAAGATGGAGGCGTGGGCAGATACACTGTGCCTCCTTGCACAACCAAGAGAAGGACAACAAATTTGAAAATACACAACAGCCAGAAGTGACAGAAAATTGAACTCTATGGAAATCCGACAACCATAGAGTTAAAGAAGAAACATTCATCCAGACTGGTAGAAGGGGCATACATGCAGCCAGGGCAGAAAGGATTCATGGCAAGGTAGTGACTTGAGGACCAGGGTGGGTGTCTGCTGGGAGAGCAGGTGGTCCCACATTTGCATTGCAGATAAACTGGGAGGAACAGCTGGGGAGTGAAACAGACTACACAACCCAGGGTTCCAGCATGGGGAAATAAAGCAACAAAACCTCTGACTGAAAAAACCTGTGAGGATTGGGTGGCAGGAGAAACTCCCAGCCTTGCAGGAGAGTTTGCTGGAGAGACCCACAGGGTCCTAAAACATACACAAAACCACCACTTGGGAATCAGCACCAGAAGGGCCCACTTTGCTTGTGGTAGCAGGAGAAGTGACTGAAAGCTAGCCAAGAGCTGAGCAAGCAGCACTGTTTCCTCTTGGGCCCCTACTCCACATACATAGCCACAAAACAGCAGCGTGGGTTGCCCCACCCTGGCGAATACCCAAGGCTCCATCCCTTACTATGTAACAGGCTTGCAGAGGTAAAAGAAATGGCCCAAAAGAAAGAACAGATCAAAGCTCCAGAAAAAATACAACCAAGCAACAAAGAGATAGCCAGCCTATCAGATGCAGAGTTCAAAACACTAGTAATCAGGATGCTCACAGAAATGATTGAGTATGGTTGCAAAACAGAGGAAAATGTGAAGGCTATGAAAAATGAAATAAAGGAAAATATACAGGGAACCAAAGTGAAAGGAAGGAAACCAAGACAGAAAGAAACATTCAACCAAAACAGAATGAAGAAACAAGAATTCAAAAAAAATGAGGAGAGGCTTAGGAACTTCTGGGACATCTTTAAATATTCCAACATCCAAATCATAGGGGTGCCAGAGGAGAAGAGGAAGACCAAGAAATTGAAAACTTACTTGAACAAATAATGAAGGAGATCTCCCCCAATCTGGCAAAGGAAACAGACTTTTAGGGAGTCCAGGAAGCTCAGAGAGTCCTAAAGAAGTTGGACCCAAGGAAATACACACCAAGGCATATCATAATTACATTACCCAAGATTAAAGAGAAGGAGAGAATCTTAAAAGAAGCAAGAGAAAAGGAGATATGTACCTACAATGGAGGTGTAATTAGACCCTCAGCTTATTTCTCTAAAGAAACCTTACTGGCAGGATGGGGCTGGAAAGAAGTATTCCAAGTCATAAAAAGCAAGGACCTACATCCAAGCTCACTCCATCAAGTAAAGTTATCATTTAGAATGAAAGTGCAGATAAAGTACTTCCCAGATAATGTAAAGTTAAAGGAGTTCATCGTCACCAAGCCCTTGTTGTATGAAATGTTAAAGGGGCTTATCTAAGAAAAAAAAGATGATCAAAAATATGAACATTAAAATGACAACAAACTCACAGATATTAATAACCAAACCTTAAAAAAAAAACAAGCTAAGCAAACAACTAGATCAGGAAGAGAATCACAAATGGAGATCACATGGAGGGTTATCACTGAAGGGGGTGGGAGGATCGGATGGGAGAGAATGGGGAAAAAGGTACAGGGAATAAGAAGCATAAATGGTAGGTAGAAAATAGACGAGGGGGAGGTTAAGGATAGTATAGGAAATGTAGAGGAAGCCAGAGAACTTAAATATACAAGCCATGAGCATGAACTAAGTGGGGAGAATGCAGGTGAGAGGTGTTGCAGGGCAGAAGTGAATAAAGGGTGGGAAATGGGACAACTTTAATTGCATAATCAATAACATATATTTTAAAAAAAGTAATATATTTTAAGAACTGGTAAAGTTTTTAATCTACTTAAAATTATGTAATATAAAACCTAAATATATAGTTTAGAAAAGGCATGATTTTTTCTAAAGAAATGTGCTGAGTAACAAGCAGTTTTTTCTCCCTCTGTCTGCTTTTCTGTATAAAGCCCCCAAATACTAAATTCCTATTCTCAAAATGATGTAGTTATTTTAGGAAGGTTGTAATGATTATATATATATATATATATATATATATATATATATATATATATATATATGGATTGACTTCCTCATAAGCAGGTCTGTGTTTTAGGATATGAGCCTCATCCAGATGCTAGGGTTTAAGTAGCCTTTTCTGAGTTTTTCTTTCTACCTGGGCAAACTGAAAGTCTAAAAAAAATTCAGATAAAGTACTCTCTTTTAGGGGTACTAAGTTTTGTGATGATAGTAGGAATGACAGTTCATGAAACATCATCAACTTATGTGTATTATGCTGAAAATTTGAAATTTTGGAGCTCCCTAAGGAACTCATCAGAAAATTAGGGAGTATGATACACACCTAGGAAAAATTTGGGTCTTCCAAGAGAGACCGTAACAGCAGCTGCTATTTTAAATCCCCTACCCATATATATTTTCTGTGTATTCCTTCTTCCTTTATATATTTCCCTGCGTGTATGTGCATGTGTATGTGTATATATGCATATGTATGTGTATATATGTGTATAAAAATTTGTCCATGTAAATACGATTATTTAAACCATTTGATTCCTTTTTTCCTCTCACTGCTTGGCATGAGGGATATTTTTGTTTGTTCTCTTATGAAATTGTAAATTTTAAATTGAAACTTGGAATAGTACATCATATTCCTCTCAGTTTAGTACATTGATAGATTGTTGTCTAGGTGATGGAGGACAGAAATTGGCCTGTCTCATTTAAAAAGTTCCCAGCACATAGTAGGTGCTAGATGTTTGTTGAATGAATTATTACCAGTTACAAATTTATAACGGGGTATTCAAAGAGAGCAGCTTATATAAATTAATAGATCTGGCTCCTGGGGACTCATTTTCTAAAGATTTTATTTATTTATTTTTAGAGAGAGGGGAGGGAGGGAGAGGAGAGAAAGATCAATGTATGGTTGCCTCTTTGCCCCCAGCTGGGGACCTGGCCCCCAACCCAGGCATATGCCCTGACAGGGAATCAAACCAGTGACCCTTTTGTTCACAGGTTGGCACTCAATCCATTCAAGCCACACCAGCCAGGGCACAGGAGTCATTTTGTTAAAGCTCTGATTAGTTCCTTGTTTTCTTTTATTTAGTCCCCCAAAATTTTATAAGTAGCCTATGTTCACTGTTGAAAGTTTAGAAAATAAAAATAAACATAAGAAAAAAATTATTCATAAACCCCACCACCCCAAAACAATATTTTGATATATGTACTTTCCGACTTTGTTTTATGCAAAAGTACAATTTATTTTTCTTAGAAAAATGTGGATTCATGTTTTAGAGAAATGTTTCATTCAATAATATAATGCATTTTTTTCCTTCTAAAAATTGAGTTCATGGATCCTGTTTCTCTATTAAGAGATTCTGAAGAGTTCTCTTTATTTGCTGTCTCTCATTCCCTTCTGCCTGTTTTTTCATAAAATCACTCTAATCATCAGACTGTCACTCCCACTCCTGTCAAAGTTTTTTGACTATGTTAAATCCAATAGTCAATTCTCAGCTCAAATCTTACTTGATCTATCAGAAGTGTTTGAAACTGTTTTTCACTTCATCACTTTTTGGTTTCTGCTTTTCCTCCTACCTCACTGTTGGGTCTTCTCAGTTTCCTTTGCTGATTCCTTTCCGTTTCTATGCCACTAAACATCATAGACTCTAGGATTCAGTCTTTGGACTTCTTTTCTGTGCTCACTCTTGCAATGAGATACCATCTCACACCTGTCAGAATGGCTGTCATCAATATCAACAAATGCGTGCTGTTGAGGGTGTGGAGAAAGGGGAACCCTTTTGCACCATTGATGGGCATGCAGATTGGTGCAGCCACCATGGAAAGCAGTGTGGAGATACCTGAAAAAGTTAAAAATGGATAACCTTTGACCCAGTAATCCCACTTTTGGAAATATATCCAAAGGAAACCAAAACACCAATTTGAAAGAACGTAAGCATCCCTATGATCATTTCAGCATTATTTACAATTGCCAAGATATGGAAGAAGCCCAAGTGTCCATTAATAGATGAGTGGATAAAACAGCTATGGGACATTTACACAATGGAATACTACTTAGCTGTAAAAAAGAAGAAGGTTTTATTCTTTGGGATCATATGGATGGACATGGAGAACATTATGCTAAGTGAAATGAGCCAGTCAGAGAAAGACAAATACCATATGATTTCCTTCATATGTGAAATCGAATGAACAAACTGAACGAACAAGGAAAATCGGGACAGACTCATTGATGGAGAGCAGGATGACAGCAAGTGTGGGTGGGGAGGTGAGGGAGTGGAGGGATCGAACAAAAAGGAGAAAGGACTCATGGACATGGACAACAGTGTGGTGATTGCTGGATGGAGGGGTGTATAAGGGGACTAAATGGTAATGGAAAAGAAATACAATAAAAAATAAATTTTGAAAAAGGAAAAAAATAGGTGATCCCGTTCAGTCTGATGGGTTTACATATTGAATGTACACTCATAGCTCTCAAATGTTATCTCTAGGACAGACTTCTCCTCCATTTTATAGACACTTCAGACTTAATGTAGCCAAAACCATTCTCCTGATATCATTACCCAGAACAAACAACTGCTCCTTCTCTAAATCTGTAAGTGGCAGTTTAAGCAGAGACCTTAAAGCCACTTGCAGTTTTAATCTCTGAGCAGAGATTAGCAAGCTGTTAGTTTATTAGGGAGTGTTAGGATCCACAGCTCTAGGAGGGAAGAGAAGGATGAAGGATGGGGGTGCAAGTTAGACTGCAGTACAGTCTTAACAAACACCTCAGCCTATGCCATGGGGAGTTTGGAAGCTCAGGTGGCTCATTGTGATTGTCCCAAGTTAGGGCAGGGAGTCATGAGACTAAATGACATCACCTGGAAAGTAAATAAAGATAGGAAGTCCAAGAACAGAGCCATCGATAACCACACTGGCTAAATCACCACGTCAACCAGTTGTAAGAGATTGGCCTGAGAAGGGGCATGAGCTTGACTTTCTTCAGCCAAGGCAATTCCTAAAGAGTTTGAAAGCTGAGTGCTGTCTGCCAGCAGCAGCCCATGTCTAATGAGTAAATCCTTCACTTCTGAAGGAGAATCTGCACAGTGTGTAATGTTTATTACATTTCTTTAATTCCTTTCCTTTTCTCATATCCAACCAAACAAATGTTAGTTCTATTTTCAAATACATCCAGAATCTGACCACTTTTCACTTCCTCCTTTACTGAGGTTCATACCACCCTCATCTCTTGCCTAGATTATTGTTATGCTCTCTTAACTGGCCTCCTGCTTCCATTGTTGCATCTGTTCTCTGCATAGTAGTTAGAGTAATCCTCCCAAAACAAAGTCAAGTTTTGTTACTCCAGGACTCTGGCTTTCAAGGATAAAATTCTAAATTGTTTCCATTGCTTACAAGGCTCTCCACATTCTGGTTCTAATTACTTCTCTACTATTGTTCCTGCTCATGCCTCTCCAGCTGCATTGACTTTTCAATCCAGTTGTCTGGTTTCTGCTAGCCTGCTTGTCTACTCTCCTGACATCCTCCGCAGTTTGTCAGTTTCTCCTCATATTTCTTCTCAGTCTAATGGGTTAAAACAATGTTGATCATATCACATTAAATGACTTGGTCAGGGTAATCCAATGAGAAAATTCCTGCAGGACTTAGAAAAAGTTCATCTTTTGCTTTTATTGACTTCTTATTCTTTTATTTATATCTCAGTGTAGAAATATTATATTTGAAAGTAAAAAAAATAATTTTTTAAGTGTTCATCTTAGTATTAGTAAAGGATCATCTTTTAGTGCTCTCTTTGCCCCTGGAATTTCAAGATGACTTCTAGTAAAATGAATTTACTCTTACTGCAACTATGTGATGAGATTGAGGTCATGCCACCTCATACATGGAACTAATTATTTCTTGTTCTTTTTACCTGTACAGAGCCTTTCATCCTACTATAAAGGAGGATTTGAACAGAAAATGAGTAGGCGAGAAGCTAGTCTTATTTTGGGTGTAAGGTAGGTATGCTGCATAACTATTATTTTGCTCTGTGGCCAAGTTTGTATTGGAAGTGGAGAAAATGGTACAATAAAGTTGTCTTTATATTTTAAATTACGACTAGGAGGCAGAGGAGAAAATGTCAAGTTTTTACATTTTAAAACCTCCTATCTTAGAGAATATCTCACACCCCCATAAAAAATCAGGCAAAGTTGTGATGTGTCTTTATTCCTTAACAAGGAGTTATATTCAATGCTAAAGTTTCAAAGCAATTATAATATTCCTTATTGTGACACTGAACTCTTTTTGGATTCAGTTTTATATTTTGCTATATATTATATTTTCAATTATAATATGGGCTCTGTTTCACAATTCTTTTCTAGTTCTATAATTTGACATCTAGCATATTTTATTACGCTTCTTTCACAGTATGCATTTATTGTCTAACGTTAGACAGTATAGGAGAAAGTTAATGATATTGTACGATTGTTGTGTGATATCATTTAACACTTAAAGTTAATAATTTCCCTACTGTAGATTTACCGATAGCTGCATTCAGGTTTTTATCTGAGGTTCCTTTAGAACTCATGTAATTTTTGTGGGAGTTGGTTATAGTATATAATATGTCATCTGCAACAAAATCCCCTGGTGATGTGATCAACATAATTAAGCAAATAAATCATAAAGTTCTATATTGGCATAATATTTTTAAGATTTTATTTATTTTTAGAGGGAGGGAGGAAGAAAGGGAGAGAAACATCAATGTTTGAGGGAAATATTGATTGACTGCCTCTTGCACGCCCCCAGCCCAGGATCTGGTCCACAAACCAGGCATGTGCCCTGACTGGAAATCAAAGCAGTAACTTTTCAGCTTGTGGGATGATGCTCAACCCATTGAGCCACACCAATCAGGGCAATATATTGGCATAATTTTTAAAATGTCTGATAGACTAGCAGATTTTTAAGCCCCAAACACTTATTATTTCTTAAAATTTAGCAAGAAAAAACAAAAAGGGAGAGGGAAGAGAGAAAATGGCTCATTTTAGCTTGGTGCTTTATTTAAATAAAGCAGAGATGAGCCCTATCTTAATCTGAAAGTAGAAAAAGAAAAATGATTTTAAGGAGGGAAACCAAATTAGCAAGTTACTTACACTGCTAGCTATTGTTTGCTTTAATATTGTGCAGAATAGCCTTATTATTTTTTTTTTAACTTCTATTGGGTCCCCCATAACATCCCATTCATAGTCTTGAAATGTGAATATGAAACACATTATAAGCTAAACACAAGGGTTTTTGAGAATATTTCATATCAGCCATAGCACTCATATTAGGACAGATAATTAGAAGTTGACTTAAGGTACATTGGGTACACAGTTATAAAGTTCAGAGCACAGAATCTGATAACAAATAAATCTGGGTACGAGAACTAGCTTTAATCATTTTGTAAAATAATCATTTTGTAAAATAGAGGTAATATTAATTTCTACTGCATATGACATTCTTAACATAGCCCTGGCTGTGTAGCTCGGTTGGTTAGCTCATCAACCTGATAGGCCACAGTTGCAGATTCCATCCTGGGTCAGGACACATACAGAAGTCAACCAGTGAATGCATAAATAAGTACAACAACAAATCAGTCTCTCTCTCTCTCTCTCTTCCTCTCTCTAAAATCAATAAATAAAAATTTAAAAAATTCTTGACATAAACATGGCACTTATTAACTACTCAATAAATGCCATGTAAACGGATTCTTATTCTCTCGCTGAGGCACTGCATTGTATGATCTTGGCGAAGTTATTTTTAGCTTTTCTGCACTTCAGTCTCTTCAATTTTGAATTGGAATTAATAATATGTAGCCTTATTGGAATAATATAAATTGATAGGCAAAATACCTTTTAATAAAAGTGCCTGTGAAATAACAGGTGCTGAATAAATGTTGGCTCCTCTTCCCATCTTCATCATGAATGCAGAAGCTAAATATTTGCTCTTAACCCATTAAATAGAAGGGTAAAACTAATTTGCTTTCCTCTAGCCTCTTCTTTCATTTGGGTAATGTTGATTTTGAGGAGATTCTTCAAGATGTCAGTACACCGTTGTGGTTCCATTTTCTGTGGTCAGTAAGTCTAAACTACTTACGCTATAGAACAAGTAGGTAAAAGTAATATGGAGCAGACTCTTGCTTTATTTAAAAAATACTCTTTGTGCTACTAGATGATTCTGTACTGTACATTCTTACAAAGCCTAAAATATTTTACTGCCCAGGAAAATTGTTATTATACCTGATATTTTCTGAAATGATGCACATTTGTGACTTTCAAAACTCCTACAAGCTTCTGTGGAATTCTGTTTAAATGTTACTCAAAAGACCATCAGTAAAAAAGATGAGTCCGGATCCTGTTCCAGGGAGCACAATTTGAAATGGCTAATCTAGGCAACATGCTATTTACAGTTACATTTTCAGTTTCGTGGTGAAATTATCTACTCTGGAAATAGATTAGAACTACGTTTAATTTTTGTACTATATTTAAGAACTAGGATTCTCCCATCTTGTGTAATCTTTACAACAAGTAAATGTATTAAAATATATTAAGGTCTAAGGGACATAAAGAAAAGGGGTCAAACTTTACGGGCAAAGGATAGTACTTTCTTTATCCCCAAAGCTGATCACTAGGAGTCTTATAATTATTTTATTAAAGGTAGAATATTTTTTTAATTTACTATTTTTATTTTTAATTGTTTTTTAAATATATTTTAATGATTATGCTATTACACTTGTCCCATTTTCCCCCCTTTATTCCCCTGTGCCCTACACAACCCCTCCCACCCACATTCCCCCTTTAGTTCATGTCCATGGGTTGTACATATAAGTTCTTTGGCTTCTCCATTTCCTATACTATTCTTAACCTCCCCCTGTCTGTTTTCTACCTACCATTTATGCTACTTATTCTCTGTACCTTTTCCCGCTCTCTAGCCCTCCTATTCCTCCACTGATAACCTTCCATGTGAACTCCATTTCTGTGATTCTTTTCCTGTTCTAGCTGTTTGCTTAGTTTGTTTTTGTTTTTTGTTTAGGTTTGGTGGTTAATAGCTGTGAGTTTGTTGTTATTTTACTGTTCATACCTTTGATCTTCTTTTTCTTAGATAAGTCCTTTTAACATTTCATAAAATAAAGGCTTGATGATGAAGAACTCCCTTAACTTGACCTTATCTATCTGCCCTTCCATTCTAAATGATAGCTTTGCTAGATAGAGTAATCTTGGAGGTAGGTCCTTGCATTTCATGACTTTGAATACTTCTTTCCAACCCCTTCTTGCCTTCAGGATTTCTTTTGAGAAATCAGCTGATAGTCTAATGGGAACTCTTTTGTAGGTGACTGTCTCCTTTTCTCTTGCATCTTTTAAGATTCTCTCCTTCTCTTTAATCTTGGGTAATATAATTATGTTGTGCCTTGGTGTATACTTCCTTGGGTCCAACTTCTTTAGGACTCTCTGAGCTTCCTGGACTCCCTGAAAGTCTGTCTCCTTTGCCAGATTGGGGGAGTTCTCCTTCATTATTTGTTCAAGTAAGTTTTCAATTTCTTGGTCTTCCTCTTCTTCTTCTGACATCCCTATTATTTAGATGTTGGAACATTTAAAGATGTCCCAGAAGTTCCTAAGCCTCTCCTCATTTTTTTTGAATTCTTGTTTCTTCATTCTGTTTTGGTTGAATCTTTCTTTCTTTCTTCTGCTCCAAACTGTTGATTTGAGTCCTGGTTTCCTTCCTTTCACTGTTGGTTCCCTGTAGATTTTTCTTCATTTCACATAATGCAACCTTCTTGCTGCCTGGGTCTTTTTTATGCTGTTGAAGTACCCAGAGAGTTCATCGAGCATCCTGATAACCAGTGTTTTGAACTGTGCATCTGATAGGTTGACTATCTCTTCATTACTTAGTTGTATTTTTTCTGGGGCTTTGATCTGTTATTTCATTTGGGCTATTTTTTGAGTCTCGGTGTGCCTGTTACACTGTAGTAAGGGGGGGAGCTTTAGCTGTTCACCAGGGTGGGGCCACCCTCATTGCTGCATTGTGGTGCTGTGTGTGGGGGAGGGGTCTGAGAGGGAACAGTGTGATTTACTGTGCTCTCTGCTGGTTTTCAGTCACTTCCCTGCTACCCACAAGCAAATTGGGCCCTTCTGGTGCTGATTCCCAGGTGGGTGGGCTTGTGTACGATCTAGGACCCTGTGGGTCTCTCCAAGGAACTCTCCTGCGAGGCTGAGAGTTTATCCTGCTACTGCCTCAACCCCCACAGGTGTTTTCAGTCAGAGGTTTTGAGGCTTTATTTCCCTGCATTGGAACCCTAGGTTTCATGATCTTGATCCCCAGTTGTTCCTCCTGGCTTATCTGCATGTGAATTTGGGACTGCCCGGTCTTTTAGCCGCTGCTTTGCCAGTCTCCGCCCCTACTACCAGTCTAGATGAAGAAACATTCTTCTTTAACTCCTTGGTTGTCAGACTTCCCATACAGTTTGATTTTCTTGTTTGTCAGCTCTGGTTGTTTTTTGTTTTTAAATTTGTTATTGTCCTTTTGGTTGTGGAAGGAGGCACTGTGTGTCTACCTATGACTCCATCTTGGCCAGAAGTACAAGGTGGAATATTTCAAGTGGCCATACTTGTGCGAAAGAACTTTCCACTGACTTTGATCTATTCAGTTGTTGGCAGACCTCAGGGTATGTAATACTTAGGGAGTTTTATATACAAAATCATGTGCATTGTTACTTATAGGCAATACAAGTGATTTTCAAGGATAATCTTGACTAAATGCTAAATTTTGTCTTTTGTGCTAAATTAAAGCTTAGTGTCCAAAATAAGATGCAACTTAACATACATACTCCCTCCCAAAACACATACAGTGGAAATTTGGATGAGTAAACCATATTTGATTGGCTTTATAAAATAAACTTTTTAAAACTCTCCCTTTTTTATTTTAAGATTTTCTATTATACAATAATCTTTTAAATTGTTAACATTTACTATTTACTAATACAGAGCTTTTAGTCTTTCAAGGAGTTTAACTTTTTACAACCCTTTATTTACATTTGGAGGGTGGTATAAAATGCATTAAGTACCTGTTGCATATTTAATACTAGATAGTATTTTAAGATCCAGATCACAGCTTCTATCCTTAAGTACTTCAGTATCTACCTAAGGAGACATGTCAAATATTTACACAAAACTAGAAAACATAACTCATAAATGAAATGTGTTATAGAGCAGCAAAAATGGGAGGGGAATGATAAATGTAGCTGCAGGACTCTAAATCATACAGGAGTTTTTCTTAGCAACATCTTTTTAATTCTTAATTGGCAATTAAACAATAAAATGTTCATAGCCCTGGTAGAGTGTTAATGATTTTTCCTCAAAATTTGCTAGTCTGTGTATTCAAACAATGTCTGTTTTTCTGGGGAGGAATCTAAAAACCAAAAAGCAAGTTAGAAATAGTCTCTAAAAGACTTCTACAAACAGCTGAAAGGAATACTCTTAACTTTTTATACTAAAATACTTATTACATATTTATATTTTATTTGAAAAAATTTAAATACCCCCCAGTTTTTCTGAGATATAATTGGCACATAACATTTTATCTTAGTTTAAGGTGAACAACGTGATTAGATTTATATATACATTGCAAAATGTTTACCACAGTATGTTCAGTCAACATCCTACACCTAATGTAGTTACAGATTTTTTTCTTGTGATGAGAGTTTTTATGATTTACTGTTAGAAACTTTGAAATATACAAGAAAGTATTGTTAACTATAGTCACCATGACGTACATTCCATCCCCAGAACTTACTTATCTTACTGGAAGTTGTACCTTTGGACCACCTTCATCTGGTTTGCTCCTACTCCCCCACCTCTGGCTTTTACTAGTATGTTCTTTGTTTCTATAAATTCAGCTTTTTTAGCTTCCACTTATAGGTGAGATCATACAGTATTTGTCTTTCTCTGACTTACTTCACTTAGCATAATGCCCTCAAGTTCTATTCATGTTGTCACAAATGACAAGATTTCCTTTTTTATGACTAATATTTCTTTTTAAATATTTAAATATCTCATTGAAAAATAATATTTCATTTTACTTATATATATACACACATAAGAATATGCATGTATATCTATATTAAATCTCACATTTTCTTCATCCATCAAGGGATACCTAGATTGTTTTCATATCTTGGCTATTGTAAATAATGCTGGAATGAACATGGGGATGATGATATCTCTTCAAGACAGTGATTTCATTTACTTCGAATATACTTGTATACCAAGAAGTAGAATTGCTGGATCACATGGTAGTTCTATGTTTGATTTTTTGAAGGACCTCTGTACTTCTTCCATAGTGGTTTTAACAATTTGCATTCCCACCAACAGTGTAAAAGGATTTCCTTAGCTCCATGTCTCGTCATTACCTATCTCTTGTCTGTTTGGATCTTTTTAAAATTTTTATTGTACTTTTTCCAAAACCATTTATCTCCCTTATACTCTCTTCTACCTTTCCCCTCCTCCCTGTAATCACCACACTGTTGTCCATGTCCATGAGCTCTTTTCTTTGTTTCTCGGTCCATCAACCCCCTAACCACGCCACCACAGCTGTCGGTCTACTCCATCTATGAGTCTGTCTCTATTTTGCTGGTTCGTTCAGCTTGTTCATTAGATTCCACATATGAGTGAAATCATGTATTTGTCTTTCTCTGACTGGTTTATTTCACTTAGCGTAATTTTCTCCAGTCTATCCATACTGTTGCAAAGGGAAAAATTTTCTTCTTTTTTCTACGGCCGAGTTGTATTCCATTGCATAAATATACCATAGTTATTTTATCCACTTACCTACTGATGGACACTTGGGCTGCTTCCAAATCTTGGCTATTGTAATTAACACGCTGCAGTGAACATAGGGGTGTTTATATTCTTTTGAACTCGTGTTTTATCGGATAAATTCCCAGAAATGGAATCGCTGGGTCATAAGGCAGTTCCATTTTTACTTTTTCGAGATACTACAAAAAAGAAAATTACAGGGCAATATCCCTGATGAACATAGATGCTAAAATCCTGAACAAAATAGTAAACCAAATACAAATATATCAGAAAGATCATACACCATGATCAAGTAGGATTTATTCAGGGTTACAAGATTGGTTCAACATTGGCAAATTAATAAATATGATACATCACATAAACAAAATGAAGGATAAAATCCATGTAATCATATCAATAGATGCAGAAAAAGCATTTGATAAAATCCAGCACCCATTTATGATAAAAACTCTCAACAGAGTAGGGATGGAAGGAATATACCTAAACATAATAAAAGCCATATAGGACAAACCCCCTGCCAGCATCATACTCAATGGGCAAAAACTACAAGTGTTCCCCTTAAGATCAGGAACAAGACAGGGAAGTCTGCTTTCACCTTTCTTATTCAACATAGTGCTGGAAGTCCAGGCCACAGCAATCAGACAAGAAGAAGAAATAAAAGGCAATCAAGTTGGAAAGGAAGAGGTAAAACTGTCATTATTTGAAGATGACATGATACTGTACATAGAGAACCCCAAAGATTCCACCAAGAAACTACTACAACTGATAAATGAATTCACTATGGTATAGGATACAAAATTAATACCCAGAAATTAGTTGCATTTTTATATGCCAATAATGAACTATCAGAAAGGGAAATGAAGAAAACAATGCCATTCACAATTGCTTCAAAAAACAATAATACTTGGGAATAAATTTTGTCTTTTTGATGATAGTCATTGTAACAAATAAGAGGTGATATCTCATGGTGGGTTTGATATGCATTTCCCTGATGATTAGTGATGTTGAGTATCTTTCATGTACTTGTTGGCTTTCTGTATGTTTTCTTTGGGAAAATTTCCATTCAGGTACTCTGCCAATTTTTTAATTGGCTTGTTTGTTTTTCTGATATTTAATTGCATATGTTATTTATATATTTTGAATATTTACTCTTTATTGGATATATGATTTGTAAATACCTTCTCCTATTCAGTAGGTTGTCTTTTCATTTTGTGAATGGTTTTCCTTGCTGTGCAAAATCCTTTTAGTTGAATGTAATCTCATTTATTTATTTTACTTTTGTTCTGTCCTAAGGAGACTGGTCCAAAAAATAATATTGCTAAAACCTATGTCAAAGAGCTTACTGCCTGTATTTGTTTTCTAGGAATTTTATGGTTTCAGTTCTTATGTTCAAGTCTTTAATCCATTTGGATTTATTTTTGTAAATGGTGTAAGATAGCAGTCCAGTTTTACTCTTTTGCATGTAGCTGTCAGAATCTGTCTTTCTCCATTGTCTATTCTGGCCTCCTTTGTCATAGAGTAATTGACCATATATCTATGGGTTTATTTCTAGTTTTTCTATTCTGCTCACCGATCTGTGCCTGTTTTTGTGACTGTACAGTATTGTTTTGATTACTATGGCTTTGTAGAGTAGTTTGAAATCAAGGAGTGTGGTACCTCCAGCTTTGTTCTTTTTTCTCAAGGTTGATTTGATGCTCGAGGTCTTTTGTGCTTCCATGCAAATTTTAGAATTCTTTGTTTTAGTCTATGAAAACTGCCATTGGTATTTTTACGGGTATTGCATTGAACCTGTAGATTAGTTTGGGTAGTATGGACATTTTAATAATATTCTCTCTTCTAATCCAAGATATGGTATATCTTTTCATTTATTTGTATTGTCTTCAAATTTTTTAATCACTATCTTACAGTTTTCAGAACACAGGTCTTTCACCTTTGTGGTTAAATTTTTTTCCTAGGTATGTTATTCATTTTAATACAATTGTAAATGGGATTGTTTTCTTAATTTCTGTTTCTGATAGTGTATAGAAACGGCTGATTTCTGTATATTAATTTTGTATTCTGTGACTTACTGAATTTATTTATTCTCATAGTTTTTTTAGTGAAGCCTTTAAGATTTTTCTTTTTTATTGTTATACAGTCTACAAATAGTGACAGTTTTATTTCTTACTTTTCAACGTCTGTGTTTTTTATTTTCTTTTTCTTGTTTGATTGGTAGGGCTAGGACTTCCAATACATAAAATCAATGTATAAAATTGATGAGAGTGAGTGGGCTGCGTTGTTTTGTTCCTGCTCTTCTCACCATTGAGTATGAAGTTGTGGGTTTGTCATATGGCCTTCATTATGTTGAGGTATATTCCTTGTGTGTCCACTTTGTTGAGAGTTTATATAATAAACATGTTAAATTTTGTCAAATGCTTTTTCTATATCAATGGAAATAATATGATTATTGTCCTACATTTTGATAGTGTGATGTATCTTATTGATTGATTTGCTTATGTTGAACTATTCTTGCATGCCTGGAATAAATCCCACTTGACTATGGTGTGTGATCCTTTCAATGTATTGTTGGATTTTGTTTGCTAATATTTCGCTGAAGACTTTTTAAAATCTGTGTTCCTCAGGTGAATTTGTGATTTTTTGCTATCCTTTTCTGGTTTTGGGATCAGGATAATGTTGGCCTTATAAAATGAGTTTGGAAGTGTTCTCTCTCTCCCCTTCTATTTTTGGAAGTATTGAGGAGAATATTAATTCCTCTTTAAATGTTTGGTAAAATTAAATTAAGTCATCTTGTTCTGGACTTATCTTTCTTGGGAGGTTCTTTTTTATTTTAATTTTTCAATTACAATTGGCATTTGTTTTTACTTTATATTAGTTTCAGGTGTAGAGAATATGGTTAGACATTTATATAATTTATGGAGTGATCCCCTGATAAGTCTGTTACTCACCTGGTACCATACGTAGTTACTACAATATTAACTGACTATATTCCTTATATTGTACTTTACAGCCCTGTGACTATTTTGTAACTACCAATTTGTATTTATTAATCCTTTAATCTTTTTCACCCAGTCCTCCAAACCCCCAGCCATCTGGAAACCCTCAGTTTGTTTTCCGTATCTATGAGTCTGTTTCTGTTTTATTTGTTCATTTATTATTCTTTAGATTCCACATATAAGTGAAATCATATGGTATTTGTCTCCCTCTGTCTGATTTATTTTAGGTAGAATACTACCCTCTAAGTCCATCTGTGTTGTTGCACATGGTAAGATTTCATTCTTTTTATAGCCAAGTGATATTCCATTGTATATATGTACGACTACCTCTTTATCCAGTCATCTATTCAGTCATCTATTGGTGGGAACTTAGGCTACTTCTATATCTTGGCTATTGTAAATAACACTGCAATGAACATAGGAGTTCATATATCCTTTTGAATTACTGTTTTGGATTTCTTCAGACAAATAACCAGAAGAGGAATTACTGGATCATAACATAGTTCTATTTTTAATGCTTTAGGAACCTCCATACTGTTTTCCATAGTAGCAGTCCTGCCAGCAATGCACAAGGGGTTCTTTCTTCTCTACATCCTCACCAACTCTTGTTGCTTGTTAATTTGATAATAGCCAGTCTAACAGTAGTGAGGTGGGATCTCATCGTGGCTTTAATTTGCATTTCTCTGACGATTAGTGAAATTGAGTGTTTTTTCACATGTCTATTGGCCATCTGCATGTCCTCTTTGGAGAAGTATCTATTCAGGGCCTCTTCCCATTTTTAAATGGATTGTTTGTTTTGGTGTTGGGTCATAAGAATTCTTTGTAAATGTTCGGTATTATCCGTGTGTTGGATGTATCATTGGTGATTGTCTTCTTCTAATTGGTAGGTTGTCTTTTTGTTTTATTAACAGTTTCCTTTGGTGTGCAAAAACTTTCTAGTTTGATGTAATTCCATTTGTTTTTCTTTTGTTTCCCTTGTCCAAGGAGATATATCAGAAAAAATATTACTAAAACAATGTCTGAGAGGTTACTCCTGATGTTTTCTTCTAGGTGTTTTGTGGTTTGGGGTCTTACATTTAGGTCTTTAATTCATTTTGAGTTTATTCTTATATATGGTTTAAGAAGGTAGTCTAGTTTTATTTTTCCTTGTATCTGTATAATTTTCCCAGCACTATGTATTAAGTAGACTGTCTTTACTCCATCGTATATTCTTGCCTCTTTTGTCATAGATTAATTGACCATGTAGGTGTGGGTTTATTTCTGGGCCCTCTATTATGTTTCATTGATCTGTGTGTCTATTTTTATGCCAGTACCATGCTGCTTTGATAACTGGATTCTTGTATAGTTTGATATCAGGCAGCAGTGATGTCTTCAACTTTGTTCTTTCTCAAGATTGCTGTGGCTATTCAGGGTCTTTTGTGGTTCCATATAAATTTTAGAATTATTTGTCCTGGTTCTTTGAAACATGGCATTGGTATTTTGATAGAGATTGCATTGAATCTATATATTGTTTTAGGTAATTGACATTTTAATTATGTTAATTTTTCCTATCCGTGGACATGGTATATAATTCCATTTATTTGTATCTTCAGTATTTTTTTCTATGTCTTATAATTTTCCAAGTACAGGCATTTTACCTTCTTGGTTAAATTTATTCCTAGGGTTTTGTTTTTTTGTTGATACAATTGTAAGTGGATCATTTTCTTAACTTCTCTTCCTAATAGATTGATATATAGTTTTATACAAATGCAACTTATTTCTGAATATAAATATTCTATTCTGCTTCTTTACTGAATTCATTTTTTGATTCTAATAGTTTTTTAGTGGAATCTTTAGGGTTCTCTATATATTGTGTTTATATTATGTCAACTGAAAATAATGACAGTTTTACTTCTTTTGAATTAGGATGCCCTTTATTTACTTTTCTTATCTGATTGCTATGGCTAGGACTTCCAATATGTTAAATAAAAGAGTTTGCTGTGGGTTTGTCATATATGGTGTTTATTATGTTGAACTATGTTTCCTCTCTTCTCACTTTGCTAAGAGTTTTCATCATAAATCGATGATAGATTATGTCAAATACTTTTTCTGCATCTACCAATATGTTCATATTATTTTTACATTTTGTTTACATGGTATGTGTCATGTTAATTGACTTGCAGATATTGAACAAACCTTGCATCCCATGTTGGAAGATTCTTAATTACTGATTTAATTGCATTACTAGTAATTGGTCTGTGCTGAGTTTCTGTTTCTTCATGATTCAGTCTGTATGTTGGTAGTTTCTAGGAATTTTTTCAATCTTTTTAGATATTCCAATTTGTTGTGTAATGTTTCATAGTAGTCTCTTAGAGTGCTTTGTATTTTTGTGGTTTTATTTTAATGTCTCCTCTTTTATTTCTGATTTTATTAATTTGAGTCCTCCTTTTTCCTTGGTGTGTCTAGCTAATGGTTTGCCTATTTTGCTTATCTTTTCAATAAAATAGTTCTTAATATCACTGGCCTTTTCTATTGTTTCTTCAGCCTCTATGTCATTTATTTTCACTCTGATATTTGTTACTTCCTTCCTTCTACTTAGTTTGTTCTTTTTTTCCCCCTAGTTTCCCTTTGTGTAAAGTTAGGTTATTTGAGCTCTTTCTTTTTTCTTAATGTTGTAGTTTATTGCTACAGACTTTCCTTTTAGAACTGCTTTGGCTGTATCAAAACTTTTGCTATGCTGTAGTCCCATTTTCATTGGTCTCAAAGTATTTTTTTATTTCTCTTTTGATTTCTTCTTTAACTCAAGGCATTTATTTTATTCATAAAAAACATTTTACACATTTTTTCAGCAATTGATAGTGCATTCTAACATGTTTGGTCATTTAACCCTAGGAGATTAGAAGTAGCAAGTAACTGGTAATGGACTGAAACACTGGCAGAATTGAGGATTGAAAGTTAATAGTGAGGGAGGCAGTGTTCAAAACAGATGGAAAAGCATAAATGAGTAGTAATATTTGACCATTTAGTAGAAGGGCAAGCAAACCTCTGCAGACTGTAACCATTTATTTATACTTAATTAATAGTCATGATAATGCTTTGAGTCATTCAAGGAATGTTAAATTACATTATTTATACTCCATTTTAAAAGTAGGAAGTGTATATTTTTATTAGCATCCTTTATATACACAGTAACTACAATCCTCTGAGCACTGTATGTTAGTCATACTAATCTTTTTGCTTATGTTATGTAATGTATCCTTAAAATAATTCTGGGAAGTTGTTTTATTATTTACAATTTACATATGAGGAAATTATAACTTGGAGTTTAAATATGCAAAACTAATTCTGTGGCTAATGAATGGTGGAATCAAGATTTTAAACCTATATCTATCTCTAAAAGTACCTGCTTTTATCTACTACACCATGAATAATCTATACAGATTAAATTATTTTGAGCTTCACAAACCACCCCATACTTTGTCAGGTACAATTATTTCCGTTTGAGGTCCAGATAAACTCAGTACCTTAAATAAGGTCTAAGTAGCAATACTAAGATTTTTGTTGTTGTTACTGTTATTTTTTCTTTGCCTAAAAATGTACTAATGAAAAACATTTCTAATACTAGATAAATTAGGTTTTACCAACGTAGTTTTAGGTTTACTTAACTTTTTAAAATTTTTGTTTAGAGCATAGATTCTAGCACACAAGCTTTTTCCATAAGATTCTTACAAAGTTAAATTAATTATAAGCTATGAAACATTGAGATGCTCCATTGGAAAAAATAGTAATAATAATAATAATAATAATAATAATAGAGCTATTAGGGAACACTGGTTATACAACAGATACTGTTGTTAGCACTTTGTTGACATTAACTAATTTAATACCTACAGTTACTCTATTAGGAATATATCTTTCCTAACTCTAGTGTATAATGGGGAAACTGAAGCATAGGGAGGCTGACAAATTCTACATAGCAGTGGAATTAAAATCCGGCAGTGGAGTAGCTCTGGAGTCCAAGAACCTGTCTGCTAAATTCTATATACTGCCTTCCCCCCAAATAATTTAAATCATAAGTTTTCAAACTTACAGTATAATCTATAAACTGTGACTCCCCTATCCTCTGTATTATTTTATTTTTTAAATTGATTGAAAATGAAGACTGATATTACACAGGACTGAAGAAAAGTACATGCAGCATTGAATCAGTGATTCATTCTGGTGGTTACTAGAATTAAGTGATAGACTGTAATTTCATATTTATCCACAAGATGGTGAAATTCTCATTAGTTTTTAATTTCTTGAAACCCATATAAACCATTAATTTATAATCTGCATTTGATATAATTTATTATAAGCTCTTTAATTTCTTTTTACAGTCCATCTGCTAGTAAGGCCAAGATTAGAACCGCTCACAGAAGAATCATGATTTTGAATCACCCAGATAAAGGTAAGTGAAATTCTTATTTTTCATAATATGTGGTTCAGAATCTGCTCTGAGTTCCTTTCAGTTTACTTAAACTAATTATAAATGATTCATAGTTGAAATGAAGGTATATATGCTAATGCATTGTGATATTTTCTTATAACAAATGAGGTTTTAGTTTGAATTTCAGTGGCTTGCAGCAGTGATAGATTTATATTATCAGATTTTAAGAACTTAGTTACTAATTTTTATATGGGAGTATACCACCCTTATTTGAAGTTGCTAGATTTTTGACTGAGAAACTACAATCCCACTGCTGGGACTGTACCCTAAGAATCCTGAATCACCAATTCAAAAGAGCCTATGCACCCCAATGTTCATAGCACCATAATTTACAATAGCCAAGTGCTGGAAAAAGCCTAAGTGCCCATCAGTAAATGAGTGGATCAAAAGACTATAGTACATTTACACAATAGAATGCTACACAGCAAAAAAGAAAGAAGGAGCTCCTACCCTTTGCAACAACATGGATGGAACTGGAGAGTATTATGCTGAGTGAAATAAGCCAGGCAGTGAAAGACAAATACCATATGATCTCACCTATAAGTGGATCCTAATCAACAAAACAAAGAAGCAAGCAAAATTGAAATAAAGAACAGGCTGACAGTAACCAGAGGGGAGAGGGGAAGAGAATAATGGGGGGAAGACGGGGAAGGGGCAAACAAAGGAACATGAATAGAGGGTTCATGGGCACAGACAAGAGGCAGGGGATTGACTGTGTGAGAGTTGCGGAAGCGGGGTTGTGGTGAGCAATGGGGGCAACTGTAACTGAACAAAAATAAAAATTAAAAAAAGGAAACTGATTTGTGCACCATGAATTATATTTATTTAACCTTAAATAGAGAAGCGCATGATTTAGAAGATATCCTCCAAATCTCTGAATATAGTACGTCATCGAAGATTCCAAATGTCTTAATGTTATTCTGGAAGGCTCTGAAGCTGAGCCATTTATTTTTAACTGGCCAGGTTTTTAATGAAATTTATCTTACAGAAAGACAATTATTGTAACTTTAACTACACTACAGCTGCTTCAGAGAGAAAGCCCATATGTTCCTTACTGTTTCTGCTCTAAAATAACAGATGATAGAAAGTTGTGCTGTATTTCAGAAGTTAAGGTGATGAGGGGTGGGGGGAAGAAGAGAGAAGTGTCCCTTGGATTCTTATTTATAGACTTTAGTTTTATAATTACTTTGAAAAAAATTTAAAACAAGGTTTGAATTCATACCCGTCTTTTTTAAAAATTTTATTTTAATTGATGTTCATGGACAGTTTTCTGTCTTTTACACCCATACCAGCCCAACACCCTAATCCTCCCCACCTCCCTCCCATATCCACCCCCCCCCCCAGTTTTTGTCCATGTGTCTTTCATACTTGTTACTCCAAAACCTTCCTCTTTTCCCCTGAAATTCCCTCCTCTCTCCCCTCTGGTGACTGTCAGCCTGTTCTCAATTTCAGTGTCTTTGGTTATATTGTGCTTGTTTGTTTATTTTTTTTATTAGGTTCCTGTTAAAGGTAAGATCATATGGTATTTGTCCTTCACTGCCTGGCTTATTTCACTTAGCATAATGCTCTCCAGTTCCATCCATGCTGTCGCGAAGGGTGAGCTCCTTCATTCTTTCTGCTGCATAGAATTCCATTGTGTAAATGTACCATAGTTTCTTGATCCATTCATTTACTGATGGGCACCTAGGTTGCTTCCAACACTTGGCTACTGTCAATTGTGCTGCTATGAACATAGGGGTGCATAGGTTCTTTTGGATTGGTGTTTCAGGGTTCCTAGGATATAATCCTAGCAGTGGAATTGCTGGGTCAAAAGGTAGATCAATTTTTAGTTTTCTTAGAAAATTCCATACTGCTTTCCATAGTGGTTGTACCAGTCTGCAATCCCACCAACAGTGCACTAGGGTCCCCTTTTCTCCACAACCTCTCCAACACTTGTTGTTTGTTGCTTTATTTATGAGGGCCATTCTGACAGGTGTGAAGTGGTATCTCATTGTGGTTTTAATTTGCATCTCTCTGATAGCTAGGGATATCGAGCATCTTTTCATGTGTCTCTGGATATTCTGCATGTCCTCCTTGGAGAAGTGTCTGTTCAAGTCCTTTGCCTATTTTTTAATTGGGTTGCTTGTCTTCTTAGAGTGGAGTTGTGTAAGTTCTTTATATATTTTGGAGATTAAACCCTTGTCTGAGGTATCATTGGCAAATATGTTTTCCCATACAGTTGGTTCTGTTTTTATTTTAATACTGTTTTCTTTAGCCATGCAGAAGCTCTTTATTTTGATGAGATCCCATTTGTTTATTCTTTCCTTTATGTCCCTTACTTTAGGGGGACATATCAGTAAAAATATCTGAAATTTTCGTGAAATATCTGAGATTTTCCCGCCTATGTTCTCCTCTAGGACATTAATGGTGTCATGGCTTATATTTAAATCTTTTATCCACCTTGAATTTATTTTTGTGTATGGTGTAAATTGGTGCTCGAGTTTCATTTTTTTGCACATAGCTGTCCAATTCTCCCAACACCACTTGTTGAAGAGGCTATTTATACTGCATTTTATGTTGCTGCCTCCTTTGTTGAATATTAATTATCCATAGAGACTTGGGTTTATTTCTGAGCTCTCTGTTCTATTCTGCTGGTCCATGTGCATGTTTTTATTCCAGTACCAGGCTGTTTTGATTACAGTGGCCTTGTAATACAGTTTGGTGTCAGGTATTGTGATCCCTTCTACTTTGCTCTTCTTTCTCAAATTTGCTGCAGCTATTCAAGGTTATTTATGGTTCCATAGAAATTTTTGAAGTGTTTGCTCTATGTCTGTAAAATATGCCATTGGTATTTTAATAGGTATTGCATTGAATCTGTAAATTGCTTTCGGTAGTATGGAGATTTTGATGATGTTAATTCTTCAGGTCCATGAACTCAGTATGTGTTTCCATTTGTTTGTGTCTTCCCTGATATATTTCTTCAGTGTTGTGTAGTTTTCTGAATACAGGTCTTTTACCTCCTTGGTTAGGTTCATTCCTAGGTGCCCATTGAATATGTTGTTGGCTGTAGGTCTCTCATATATGGCCTTTATTATGTTGAGGAATGCTCCCTCTATACCCACTTTGCTGTGTGTTTTAATTATAAATGGGTGTTGTACCTTATCAAATGGTTTTTCTGCATCTATTGATATGATCATGTGATTTTTGTCTTTGCTTCTGTTTATGTGATGTATTACATTTACTGATTTGTGAATATTGAACCATCCTTGCTTCCCAGGGATGAATCTCACTTGGTCATGGTGTATGATCTTTTTAATGTACTGTTGGATGTGGTTTGCCAATATTTTGTTGAGGATTTTAATGTCTATGCTCATCAGCAATATTGGCCTGAAGTTTTCTTTCTTTGTAGTGTCTTTACCTGGTTTTGGAATTAGAATGATGTTGGCTTCATAAAAAGAGTTTGGGAGTCTTCCATCATTTTGGATTTTTTGGAATAGTCTGTGAAGGATAGGGGTTGGCTCTTCCTTAAATGCTTTGTAAAATTCTCCTGTGAAACCATCTGGTCCAGGGCTTTTGTGTGTTGGACGTTTTTTCGATTACTGCTTCAATTTCATCTGCTGTTACTGTTCTGTTCAGGCTTTGTGGTTCTTCTTCATTGAGTTTCGGAAGATTATATTTTTCTAGAAATTTTTCCATTTCACCTAGGTTTTCAAATTTCTTGGCATATACTTCTTCATAGTAATTTCTTACAATCCTTTGTATTTCTGTGGTGTCAGTTGTAATCTCTATTCTTTAATTTCTGATTGTGTTTATTTGGGTCTTCTCTCTTTTTTTCTTGATGAGCCTTCTTAAAGGTTTGTTGATTTTGTTTATCTTTTCAAATAAGCAGCTCCTGGATTCATTGATCCTTAGAATTGTGCTTTTAGTCTCTATGTCATTTAATTCTGCTCTGATCTTGGCTATTTCCTTCCTTCTACTTGCTCTGGGCTCTTTGTTGCTTTTCCTGGAGTTCTTGTAGGCGTAGGGTTAAGTTGTTTGTTTGAAATGTTTCTATCTTTTTCAGGTAGGCCTGTATTGCTATGAACTTTCCTCTCAGGACTGCTTTCGTGGTGGCCCATAAGTTTTGGGTCATTGTGAGTTCATTTTCGTTTGTTTCCGGAAACTTTTTGATTTCTTCCCTAATTTCATTCTTGACCCATTCATTGTTTAATAGCATGCTAGTCAGTCTCCATGATTTTGAGTGTTTTGGGTTTTTTCCCCTTGGGGTTGGTTTCTACTTTCAGTCCCCTGTGGTCAGAGAAAATGCTTGGTATGATTTGAATTTTCTTGAATTTGTTGAGGCTTGTTTTGTGTCCTATCATGTGGTCTATCTTAAAAATTTTCCGTGTGCATTTGAAAGAATGTGTATTTAGCTTCTTTAGGATGAAGGGCTCTATATAGATCAGTAAAGTCCATTTCATCTAGGGCATTGTGCAATGTCACAATATCTTTTTGATATTTTGATTGGAAGATCTGTTTTTGACAGTAGGGTGTTAAAATCCCCTACTATAATTGTGTTGCTGTCAATGTCTTTCCTAAAGTCCTCTAAGATTTTCGTTATGTATTTGGGTGCTCCTATGTTGGGTGCATATATATTTACAGCATTTATGTCTTCCTGGTGGATTCTTCCCTTGAGTATTATGACGTGACCTTCTGGGTCTCTCTTTATGGCTCTTCTTTTGAAGTCTATTTTGTCTGATATGAGTATTGCTACCCTGGCTTTTTTTTTTTCTGTCCATTTGCTTGGGAAATTTGTTTCCAGCTCTTTACTTTCAGTCTGTGTAGGTCTTTTGTCCTGAGGTGGGTCTCTTGTAGGCAGCATATGTGTGGGTCATGCTTTCTTATCCATTCAGCTACTCTGTGCCTTTGATTGGAGCATTTAATCTATTTACGTTTAAGGTTATTATTGATAGATACTTATTCATTGCCATTTTTGTACCTGTGTTCCTCTCCCTCTCTTTTTCCTTCCTTTCCTTAAAGCAGTCCTTTCAGTATCTCTTGCAGAACTGGTTTGGTAGAGGTGTATTCTTTGAGACTTCTTTTGTCTGGGAAGCTCCTTATTTAGCTTTTTATCTGATTGAAAGCCTTGATGGGTAAAGTAGTCTTGGTTGAAGGCCTTTGGTTCTCATTACTTGGAATATTTCTTGCCATTCTCTTCTGGCTTGGAGCATTTGCATTGAGAAGTCAGCTGCTAACCTTATCAGGGCTCCCTTGTATGTTACTTCCTTTTTCTCCTTTGCTGCCTTTAAGATTCTCTCTTTGTCTTGGAATTTTGCCATTTTAATTATGATGTGTCTTGAAGTGGGCCTCTTTGGGTTCCTCTTGATTGGGACTCTGTGTTTCCTGGATTTGTGTGACTTTTTCTCTCATCAAATTAGGGAAGTTTTCCATCATTACTTTTTCAAATAGGTTTTCTATCCTTTGCTCTTCTTCTTCTTCTGTAATCCCAGTATACAGATATTATTATGTTTCGTATTGTCTTGCATTTCTCTTAATCCCTCTTCATTCTTTCTGAGCCTCTTTCCCTTTTCTTGCTCTTTCTGGGTGTTTTTTTGTTTTTTACTTTGTCCTCCAGCTCGCTCATCTGATCTGCTGGTTCTTCGATCCTGCTTTTAATTCCTTCTACTGTGTTCTTCAGTTCAGAAATTGTATTCTTCATTTCCTCTTGGCCCTTGTGAATAGTTTCTGTTTCCGTTTTCATGTTGATATAAATTGCAGTGAGTTCATTGTAGCTTCCCTTTAGTTTCTGGTAGCTCATTGTTAGCTCATTGAGCTTCCTGATAACCATTGCTTTGAACTCAAAATCTGATAGTTGAGTTACCTCTCTTTCATTTAGCATTCTTTCTGAGGCTTCCTCCTTTCCTTTCATTTGGGGATTGTTTCTTTGTCTTCTCTTTCTTTGTGAGACTCTTCTTGGTAGCCTCAGCTTCTTAAATTGATCTGTTCTGACTCCCTGGGTTTATGGTGTGAACTTCTGTCATAGAATGCCTGTGAGATTCAGTGGTGCAGTCTCCTTGATCTCTTGAGCACTGGTCTTGGGCTTTCTTTTAAGTTGGCTCTGTGTGTGTCTTTGGGTATTGATGTTGGGTCTTTCTTTGGTGGGTCCTTCCCACCAGCTGGTTAACTGAGGGTCACTGTCCATCACCTCTTGTATTTTGTTCTGCTGGTGAGGGCAGGTTGTGTTGAAGCTTGTTCTTCTGTGTGTACAAGGTTTTAACGATTCTCTCTTGCTCTTGTTCAGTTGTTTGTACTAGATAGTTTCTCCACTATTTAGTTGTATTTCCAGGTAAGTCCTGGATTGAGGTTTGTGTGGTTTTTCCACTCCCTCCTTCACCTTCTTCTGTTGTTATCTGTTGATGGTTCCTTCATTGTTTGGGTTCCTCTTCCAGGTGGTATCCTGGTGTTCACTGCTTACACTTACTCTTTTTTGTGATCAGTTGTAGGGGGAAGGCAAAATGGCTTAAGACAGCAAGAGAGTATTCTATGATATTTACAGTAGCAGCCAGTAGAGAAGAGATAGGAGGTCCTTTGACTATGCTTAGTGTTAATTGTGATCTTCTACCCAACTAGCCACTTTGTAGAAAGGATGGAAAGAAGATAATACTGTTGTTGGGGATGGAAGGATTGTGAGTTGGATCTAGAAAGGAATGAGTTGTGGGAGGTCAGATTCTGAGGTAAGGTGAGAGTAAAGGATAGTAAATAGGTGTAGTGTGTGAGAGAATAAAGTTAAGCACTACAGTAATAGGGTTCAGGAAACCATGAAGTGGGCTAAGATCTGGGAGGGATGTTGTAAATTATTTACAATTGTATTCAACAGCTATTATTTACAATAATATTAGAGCAACAATCATATGACAGAATCTATGTGATCTGGATAACAAGAATAGGGAGTATAGGACCTTGAGTAGTGTGCTAACAGAACACAGGTGGAGTGAAGGACAGTAAATTAACCATACACTATGAAAGAGAGAACAGGGGAAACCTGTCAACGATACAATATAACCAGCCAAGCAAAGAAGACTATACAGAATGAAGAAGAATACAAAAATAGAATTAAAATGAAAGATGTAAGAATAATGGAAAAAAATAATAACAGAAATATGCAATTACTTGCAGGTTCTCTGTAATAGCTACGTGAAATTTGTCTCACTGTCTCAGCTGTTGGGATGCCCCCTCTTTGTGTCCAACTCTGGTCTTTTCACAGTTCCAGTGTTTTTTTCTCATTTGTGGGCATTTAAAGAAAAAGGGCAGAAGAAAGAAGGAAGAAGAGATAAAATTGGAAAGAAAGGAAGAAGGAATAAAACAAGAAAGAAGGAAAGAGAGGAAAAAGAAACTGAAAGATAAAAAATAATAAAAACTAAACAAATAAAAAATTACTTTAAAAAAAAGAGCCTCATGTTGGTTTCCAACTGGCCAAACAGGTTTTTCTGGTCTTGCTGGCTGCAGCAGGCTGAGAGGGGATTGGTATGGCTTTTCTCCCTTCTGACTCTGCAGTCAGCTTCAGTCTGCAGTCAGCTTCACGCACTCTCCCCAGAGCTAGCCTGGCACCTCTCCCTGGCACCTTGGTTGTGGGATCCAGTTCCTCCCCAGAGCGCACTTTCCCCAGGGTTCCTGCCGTGGGCTGTGGTGCGGGTACGCGCGCTTGGCCAGGCTGACTCTGTCCTGCAGGTTTGGGTACATGCACCCTTCCCAGTGCTATGGGGATGCGCAAGGCCTTCTTGGTAACTTTGGGATTGCTGCCTGGCTGGGTGGGGAGGTAGCTGGAGTGGCTGCTGCAGGAGAATTCCCCAAACAGTGTCTCTTTTTTCACTTTCTCTTTTTGAGAAATTTCTCCTACTCAAGCCTGCTGCTCCATACAGTGGCCTGGCTTCTGGCATAGCCCAATTCTCCAGCCAGACTGGGAACTTCAGGGTCATGGCCCGTCACTTCGTGACTCTCAGCTTTCCCCAACCAGCATCCCCAGACTCCACCTGTGCTCACAGCTCCTGTGTGTTTGCCACTTAGTCCTTATTCTCCTCTCTGCAACTTCAAGCAGCGGAGTCTCTCCCGGTGCTGCTCAAACCTGGTTTGGCCAAGGAGGGCGCAGTTGACCTGGCTCTCTCCTAAGGACCCTGTGGCAGGCCTGACAACAGGCACCCTGGTCCCCACGCTGGTCCCTGGGACCTTATTGTCCTGAAGCACACTCCTCATTGTCTGGTTTTTCAGTGTCCGCTACGATTTTTGGTCTCCTATTTTCATATATGCTCTGGTAATGTTGGCTGTTTGCTCTGTTCCTCTGTAGATTGGCTAGGTTTTTCTCCTGTGTGTAGGGGGAAGTGGAATCTGCTTTCTCCTACCTCACTGCCATCTTCCTCCAACCATACCCATCTTAACTGACAACAGAATGAGACTTTTTTTCAACTTTCTCACTTAATTACTATAACAATTCTTTTTACTAACTGTTATCTCCTTTGGTTTTTGAACTTGCTGTTTTTTAGTGTGAATAAACAAGGGAATCACTTTTTAAATGAGTTTTTCTTAAAATTTCTAAACAGCTTCAACTGTTAACTGAAAGATAACTCAGCTAATTAACTTTGTATTGTGGGTTTTCAGAGTAATTGCCTCAGAAAGAAATGTGTTTAAGTGCCCCATTGAAGCCTTCTGTCTCCTAAACATCTGCTGTCCCTCCCAGGTCTGGTGTACGCCCTTCTCATTGATTGCGGAGGGATCAAGTGCTCCTGTCCTTTAGGTGGCTGACAGGTTATCGATTGTGCCTGCTGGCAAGGAAGGGAGTTCCAAAATCTATCTGAGAGTATATGTATTTTCAGATATCTTCAGTAAAAAAAAGAAAATGTTTATATATCTTATGAGCCAGTAGTGTTTAAATAATTAATAACCTGATTTATTCTGAGATTGTATACTTAGCAGAGGTGGATTGTTGACTGACGGTGGTGTGCTTACTAGTATCCTCCTGTCTGTCCCTGTGTGGGTGGCAGGATGTGGGGGTGTGGACCTGGAAGCAGGAGGCCAGCAATTTTCTCTGGCTCCTATCTTCTGGTTAGCAAGGGCCTGGACACTCCTTAACCTCTCCAAATGTCAGTTTTATCATCTATAAAATGAAGGGATTTATTTCAAAAACTCTTTTTTATTATATATGATATAATGTCTTTATATGCCTATTTAACTAATAAAGAACATATATCCTATATTTCTATTCAGATCATATTTTTCATTTAATAAAAATGATTTTAACCTTTATAGGTTATTGTTCCCTCTAAGAATGTGTCAGAAACTATGGACATTTTGTCCATGTAAATTGCTTATCCACTCAAAATTTTAAAATATTTGGATTTTCAGAGAGTTCAAAAACTTCCTAAAATCTATTTGTATACGCATACTTATGAATTCCTGCTCTAGTGAAAGCCTGGGGAATTAAGGAATGTTGGCACTACTGCAGGGAAAGAACTTGTGTACGATAGCATTGGGAGATGGCAGCTCAGATGTCTGTAAATTGTCTCTTAAGAAGGAAGTTTGTTTTGTTTTGTTTTGTTTTGTTTTGTTTTTAATGGGATGAAGATAACCAATTTTTAACAAAAAAATGTCTGATTTTCCTTGGAAAGAAAGCCAAGAGCATTTGGGGAAGTATGAGAATGGCCAACTTTTTAAAAAATTGTTTTAAATTTTATAAATGCAGTTGACATTCAATATTATATTAGTTTCAGGTATATAACATAATGGCTAGACACTTAGATAACTTATGAAATGGTCCCCCTGATAATTCTGGTACCTACCTGGCACCATGCATAGTTATTACAATATCATTGACCATATTTTGTACTTTATATCCTGTGACTCTTTCATAACTGCCAGTTTGTACTTCTTAGTCCCTACACTCTTTTCATTCAGCTCCCCAGCCTCCCTCCTCCTATCTGGCAACCATCATTTTGTTCTCTGTATCTGAGTTTGTTCCTGTTTTATTTGTTTGTTTACTTTGTTCTTTCAATTTAATGTATAAGTGAAATATATGTTATTTGCTTCTGTCTGTTATTTCACTTAGCATACTATCCTTAGGTCCATGAGAATAGCCAACTCTTAATTCTGTCTCTTTTTATAATTTTTCACCATGTTTGCTTTGGCCAAATCAGTAATGTTACAGGTGATTGCAAAAACTTAAATCCTCTACCCAGTGCTTCTGAAATTAATGTGTTCCACCACCTTTACCCCACTCCAAAGTTACTTTTCTGTTGGTTTTGCTACCTGCTGGTAAAAGAAAGTTAGAACTTTAACAGCGTGTTCAACTATGATTTGTTACAAATTTCATTATCAGCCTGTGCAAAGAAAGTGACACTAGAAAATTAAGTGTGAGAAATGGGCCAAAATAAAATTTTTTGCAAGTTTTAAATGAGCATTCGTATGTGTTTTGGTAAAAAAAAGGGAAATTGTGCTATTTCAGTTTATAAAAGTTAAATGCAGTAAAAGAGGTTATGCAAGAACCTTTTTTTTTTTTTAACTGTATTAACTTATATACGGATCTAGGCACCTGATAATTTCAAAAAATCACTTTGGAGACTAAAGGTTGTTGTTGTTATCATTATTATTATTCTATAAATTAAAATTATACTTATTTTTGTCAGGTTGGCCAAAGTATATTTTTGGGTGTGCCACAGAATTTTAGTAATTAGTTTATGTTTGCCATGAGATACAAAAGGTTGAAAATCACTGATTTAGAAAAATTTGTGATAGTTTGACATTGCCATGACATCTAAATGTGTGATACTTTTTTATTTTGTAAATTGGTCTACTAAAGAGTGGAAAGTATTTTTTTGCTTCTTCACCATAGTTTGAGAGACACTGATCTAAATCAATGCTTCCTCCTAAATCAAGATTGTTTCTGCTGTCCTGGTAAATACAGCTGGATAGCTGTCCTTAAAGATTTCTAGGGATGGAGAGCTCCCTGTTTTGCAAGGCAAAACACTGGTAGGCAGCTCTAACTATCAGAAACTTCTTCCTTTCATTCTGCTAATATCTGCTTGCCTACTCTCAGTCTTTTTCCATTTATGTTTCCTTTCAAAAAACATAATATTCTTACTCTTCTTTAACAGTATTTAAATCAAAATAAGATTAAATATTGAGATTAAAAACAAATCAAAGTAATTATACTGTAGAATGGATTTTCCCTGATTACTCTCATTGTAAAAGAAGCTACATTTGACATGAAGACCTGGTATAATATAATTTATTACAGTATATTACACTTAAAAATGAATTGTAAACATTTAGAAAAAGAAAGACAGGATCACCAAAAATCAACATGGATTCACTAAGAAGAAGTGATACATAATTAGTTCCGTTTTCTCTTTTGATAGATGACTAGTCTGTTATTTGTTTCAGTGGGTTCATCTTTCCCTTCATTGCAACATGTTAATGAGATTGAAGGCATTGTATTTAAGTTCATTTTTTAAAAAGATTTTATTTATTTATTTTTGTAGAGAGAGGAAGGGAGGGAGAAAGAGAAGGCAGGAAATATCAATGTGTGGTTGCACATCACATACCTCCCTCCACTGGGGACCTGGCCCGTAACCTAGGCGCATGCCCTGACTGGGAATTGAACCAGCAACCTTTTGGTTCACAGGCTAAATCCACTGAGCCATACCAGCCAGGGCTCATTATTTCTTTTGATAAAAAAGATAATTTTATCTTATCACATTGATTTTCCTTAATAAATGGTAAGATTCAGGAGTAAAGAACATGACTTACTCCATTTATAACCTGTATGGCTGACATTTAGTATACTACCAGTGTCTTTTTTTCAAGAGTGAATGAATAAGCAAATGGTTAAGAAGGAGGTATACAAATAAAATTTATAGACAAAAAAGAATTGTGAATGATAGCTAATACATAATGATCATATCAAAATTTTAAAAGACTTTTTGGAACTATTCTTTTGTGCATTCAGATAATTTATTCAACTTCTACAGTGCACCAGACATTGTACTAAATCTTGGGACTTTAACTGTAAAACAAGTTAACTAGATTCTTTTTCACATTGAACATAAATTCTAATGGAGGGACAAAGAACAAGTAAGTCTATTTCAAGTTGTAAGTGCAATAAATGGTACAGTGGACTGAGATACAGACCATGGGAAAGAGGCAGCTTTACATAAGGTAATTTTGGGAAGGTAACTCTGAGGAACCCTAAAGGATGAAAAGAAACTAATTGTGTTGTAATGGTTGGAAAGTCAAGGCACTAGCTAGCATGTGTGAAGGCTTTATGAGAGGAAAGAATTCAGGGTGCCTAAAGACTTGGAAAAAAAACAGTGGGAAGCCTGACTGGTGTGGCTCAGTTGGTTGAGCATTGCAAAGTGAGAAAGGTCGCTGGTCCAATTCTTGGGGCCCATGCCTGGTTTGCAGGTTTAGTCCCCAGTTCAGGCGTGGGTGAGAGGCAGCCGATTGACGTTTCCCCCTCTTTTCCCCTCCCTTACCCTCTCTCTATAAATAAATAAATAAATAAATAAATCTTTAGAACAGATAGTGGGATAGGGGTATGATAAGCAAGGGAAGAGGCAGCATGACATGAGGTGGTACCCAGATTTTGAAAACTATAGGTATATTTTATGATAATGAAACACTCTAGGTTCTGTATAACATTTGTACTTATTCTAAGAAGTTACTTTCAGTTTTTAATCAGTAGAGTGATATAATTTAATTTAATTTTTTAAAAATCACTTGTCTCACAATCTTGATTTTTTTGATATCTGGTCACTTTATTTTTTAATTTTATTTTTCGGTTACAGTTTATATTCAATATTATTTTGTATTAGCAGATTTTTAAAAATTTATTTTTAAATTATAGTTAACATTCAATATTATATTAGTTTCAGGTAGTTAGATGTTTATATAACTCACAAAGTTATCCTGCTGATAAGTGTGGGACCCATCTTATTCTTAATTATATTTTATATTGAAGTGTGTTATACAGGTAGAACATTGTACAAATCCTAGGTATATATCTAAGTAAATTTTTACAAATATACTCGTATAACCAGCTCCCAGATCGAGAACTAGAACATTACCACACCTCTGAAACCCCCTCAAGACCACTCCCAGGCTACCATACCCTTAAAAGCAACCAGTGTCTTGATTTATATCATCATAGACTAGTTTTGCCTCTTAAATGCATGTATTTGTTTGCATCTGGTTGCTTTTAGTCAGTATTATTCTTGTGAGATTCCTTCTACTGTAATATAGAACAATAGTTTGCTCATTCTCATTGGTATATAGAAGCCATAACAAAGTGTGCTCCGTGGACAACCAGGGGTTCCTGAGACCCTTTCATGAACTCTGTGAGGTGAAAACTATTGTCCTTTTATTTTGTTGACATTTTGCACTGATGGTGCAAAAGCATCAGCAGGTAAAACTACTGGTACCTTTGCAGTAATAAAGGCAATGGCACCATATGGTGGTATAGAGAAAGTAAATCTTGACCCTATCTCACACCGCTTGGAAAATTAATTCTTAATGGACTTTAATGGACTAACTGGGAAAAATAAAACAATAATGCTGTTCTTTAAAAGAAAAAAAAACATAGAATAGGTAAAGATTTCTAAAACAGGGCATTAAAAAGTGCTTACTATTTATTTAAAGGAATTAAAATGTGTTTCTGTATAATAAGAAAAATTAGCCTGTAATTTTGCTGTTTTGGAAAGTGGATAGATTTTGTTGTCAAGGTTACTCTAGAGTCTTAAAAGGAAGTAGGCAGTGTTTTCCTTTATTTCTTAAATGAATTTGTATAACATGTTATTTCATATTTGTAAGAATTCACCAGTGAAGCCATCTGGGCTTGGAGACTTCTCTGCAGAAAAGTTTAAAATTATAGACTCAATTTATTTAAAAGATACACATATATATCTCCTCGGATTTTTTGTTTCTCCTTATTTTAGCTTTGGTTTGTTTTTTTCCTAGGAATTTCTCCATTTCACATAAAATTTTAGATTAATTGGCATAAAGTTGTTTATAATATCCTTTACTTTATAAATACCTATAGTTGCTATAGTGTTCCCTACTTTTTCATTCCTAATGTTGGTAATTTATTAATTTGTATTATTTCTCTTTTTTTCTTTGCAAGTCTTGTTAGAGGTCAGTGTATTTTTACAATGTATTTGCATCTAATTATAGTACATTTGTAAGTTAATTTTTATATTATTATTTTACTATCTCTTCTATCTCTATGTTTAATTTGCTTTACTTTTTGTAATCTTTTAAAATGAATACTAACATCATTTGTTTCAGTTATTCAGCTCATAATACTTTAATTTCCATTATCATTTTTTTCCTTTGGCCTATGTATTATTTACATGTATTGCCAAATTTCCTAGCAAGTGAATATTTTCTAGTTTTCTCTATATTATTGACTTATTGCTTAATTCCATTTGGGAAAAGAACATACTCTGATTTCAGTTCTTTGAAATTTGTTGTACCTTTATGATCCAGCATATGGTCAATTTTGGTAAATGGTCTGTGAGCACAATGTATTTTCTGTAACTCTTGGATGCAATATTCTAAATATGTAAGGTATAGTTTATTGTGCTGATCAGATTTCCTATATATTCTTACTGATTTCTTGTTTACCTGCTATAATGGTGGATTTATCTGTTTCTCCATTTAGAAATAGATAAATCTACCATGTGGTTTGTTTGTTGTTGGAATTTTCTGATTACAGCAGTATGATTTGGGAGCAAATAAATTAGAATATTATATTTCCTTTGGGATCCCTCATTTTGAAATACCCCTCTTTACATCTAGTAATACCTCTTGCCATAATGTCTGCTTTATCTCGAGTTATTTATAGGCACATTAGGCTTCTTTAGGTTCATGTTTACATGGTATCTTTTTCTGTCTTTTTTTTATCAGTCTTTCTGTACTTTATTTTTGAAATTTGAAGTTTGTCTCTTTTAGGTACCATGTAGTTGGATTATGTTCTTTTAAAGAGTGATAATTTTAGACTATTAATACAAGTATTTAACTTTTATACGTAATGGACTTATTGATATCTGAATATATTTATAGCATGTTACCATTTGTCTTACCTGTTTATTTCTTTTTCTTCCTCTTGACTTCTTTTGGTTCATTCAAAATTATTTTAAAAACTGTTTTCCTTTTTCTTTTAGTAATTTGATAGGTAGACTTTGAAAACTATTTCATAATGATTGAAGAATAGAACATACTTTTTTATTTACTACAGTCTAAAATAAAATATTACTTTAGCAACTCCTCAGGCAATGCTGGGACTTTAGAATGCTTTTAAGATTTTTCTCTGATTTTCAGCAATTCTGTTGTGATACAGCTTGGTGTAGGTTTCTCTGCACACATCCTGCTTGGGTTCATAGAGCTTCTTGAAACTATGGAATGATGTCTTTCATCAGTTTTTGAGGTTTCTGCTCCATTATTTGTAATCTGTTTAAATATTGCCTCTTTTTTCTTCTCCTAAAGCTGAAATTCCGTGCATTTTTGGCTCTCACCTTTTCCACTGTGTCTCATATGTCTTTTATGCTGTCTTATGTATTTTCATTATTTTTATATAGATACATTTAGTTAAGTTTTTTTCAGTTTGTTGTTTTACAGTGTCTAATCTGCTGTTAACCCTATATAGTTTTAATTTCAAAATTATTTTTGAAAAATTGCCAATTATTTTTTAATGGCATCTAAATCTCTTTGAAATCTCTGTATGTTTATTTATCTTTTCTATTTTTACTCTGTTTTCTTGAATGTATTACTCATAGTTACTTGAGAGCCCGTGTCTGATACCTGTGATATCTAGCTCATCTCTGTTTCTCTTTCCGTTGCATTTTTCCCCTTTTTGTTTTCAGGTCTTCTTTGTGTATGCAAAGTAATTTTGAATTAAGTTTATTGGGCTAATATTAGTTTATGATATTACATAGGTTTCAGGTGTATAACATTCTGATACGACATTTGTATACTCCATTGCGTGCTTAACCACCTGAAGCCTAGTTTCCGTCCATTGCCATACACTTGACCTCCTTTACTCTCTTTGTCTTTCTCCCACCTCCTGCCCCTCTGGCAGCCACTGTTTTGCTCTGTATCTAGTAGTTTGGTGTCTCTTGGTTTGTTGATTTGATTTTTTTGGATGTCATCTTTTTTATGAAAGGAATAGTATTCAAACCTTTGGTCTCAGACACAAAAGGACCTTATGTGGATTATATCTATCAAAATTTATAATAGTGGAAATTAAAACTAGAAAGTTTTAAAGATATTTATTGCCTCATTTAAAAATATTAATCTTGCTACATGTTAATGTAAATATCATAATCTTTACAAAAATTTGTATTTTGCGAAACAAAACCTAAAAAAGAATATAATGTGTACAGTGGAAAGTGGAGAGAATGGTGCCATGGGAGGCAAGACAGGACTATATTTAATTAAGGCAATAAGATGATCAACGGTGCTGCGTTGCTGTGAAAGCTTAAGATGAGGACAAAGGGGAGGACCCAGAGTAGTTGTACAGTATCGGCAGACTTCGATGACTCTAAAGCACAGTCGCACTTGCTAGGGTGTTGAGGAGTGAAAGGAAGATGAGGAATTTGAGTTAGCTCTTATAGAGAGAACTGTTTTGAGTTTTGTGGGAAGGAAAGAAATATATTAGTAACTGGAGGAGGGGGATGTGACATTAAAGGACAAAATATTTTTGCTTTCTTTTACTGTTTACTTTGAAAATAAACTTTTATATGGAAACTTGTTGAATACTTTCAAGCATGTTTATGTGTCAATAGAAATGGTCAACTAAAGAGCTTAGTGATTTAGAGGAAATTAAATATAAATTAAACAGGGATACAAAAACATGAAAAAAATTGAACAGAGATAAATACAGTGTTCTTTTAGGTACCAAAAGTCAATTGTGTAAATATAGGACAGAGACTTGCCAGTGTTTATCATGGAAAAGAGCCTTGGAGGGCGTATTTTATCTCACAGCCTATAAGATTCAACAGTGTAAAAGCTGCTAAAAATAAGTGAGTGCAGTCTGATGGTGCGTTGAGAACCCACAATATCTGTGTTACGGGACTGTACATTACCACAATTTTTTCTGCTTGTCATCCATCATTCATTAACTGATATTTATTACACAGCTATGCTGAGCTAGGCAGTTAGACCTTATCTAGAATTGTGTTTCCTTTTTGGGTGCCAGATTATGAAGGACACTGACAGACTGAGTAGTATTCAGAGAAAACCAAACAGGATGATGAATAGCTGGAAGCAGTGTCATATGAGTAGTGACTGATTTATTCAACAGGTAGTTATTCGGTACCTAATGCAAGCCAGACGGCGTTTGCTAACATGAAGAAGAAAGCAAATCCATCCTCTTCATGGATCTTGTATTCCACTAGGAGACAGACAGTAGATAGTAATTCGATAAGTTGAAAATGGCCACAATTTCTTCACAGCAGCTCTCATGAAAAGGTGGTATATTCCTCACCTTTTATGTTTAGGCTGTCCTTGTCACTTGCTTCGACCAGTAGAATACAGCAGAAGTGATATTGTGTGAATTCAGAGCCTAGGCCTCAAAAAGCATTTAGCTTTAGCTTTTATTCTCAGAGAACCCAGAGACCAGGTGAAGAAGACCAGGCTCACCTCCAGAAGGATTAAAGACCAAGTGGAGAGAGAGAGGCCTAGCCATCCCAACTGAGGTCCCAGTGAGGCCACCTGGACCAGCCCTAGTTGACCTGACACAGCTCAGAAGAACCACCAGCTAGTCCATAGAACAGTGAGAATAAAAAAATGTTGTTTTTCGCCACTAAGTTTTGGGGTAGTTATACTGAAAAGGGTGATATAGGAAATGTCCCATAATGATAAGTACTTTTAATAAAAATAAGCAGAGCAGGGAGGATAGAGATAGGCAGCTGAAGGGGAGGCAGATGCAGTGTCCATTTATAGCCATCTTAGAAATTCTCTGCAAGGAGATAATATTGGAACAGAGGCCTGAGGGAGTAAGTCACGCAAAAATATGAAGAAAAGGTATCTCAGGCAGAAGGAAAGTGAAATGTGAAGGTCTTGAAGATGAGAACATTTTGTTTCTGGAATTGTAAGATGTGCTAGGTCATAGTGAGGAAGGGGAAGAGTAGTAGGAAATACGATTGGAGAGGATGCCCAGGACCAAATGATGGAGCAGCTTGCAAGGTATGCTAAGAACGTTGGCTTTTATTTTGTAGGTGTTACGGAAATTATATTATCTAATTTACAATATTAGAAAGACTACTTTGGCAGCTATAGAGAAAATAGAGTCAACAGTGAAAGCAAAGAAATTGGAACAGAAAATTGCAACCCAAGAATATTGGTTGAGACTAGGGTTTTGTAATTAGGGAGTTGAAGAATGACCTAATTCAGGAAAGCTGATGGATGAGGAGTGAGGAAAAATGAGGAAGGATTCCTAGGTTTTTGGCCAAAGCAATAAGAACAAGAAACCTTGCTATAGTGAGAGAATTAGAGGAGTTCGATGTAACATCTAATACTGAAAATGGGACCTGTGTATATGAAGTCTCTCTCCTGTGCCTTTGTGGAGGCAGGGTTATGTTCACAGAGAAGCAACTCTGAGCGGGGAAGACTGGACTTCGGTTAAAATGGCTGCTGTTACAGTCAGAGCTACCCTAGTTTCCCTTCACATCAGTCAGCTAGTAGTGATGAGTACGTACTGGAATCAAGGCCCGTTTCTAACCACCGAAGCTGCAGCAGTGGGAAAAGTGATGTTCAGGCAGAGCAGTGAAGGTACTTTAAGATGGAAAACTGCCGGAGGGCAATTTGTTAGAGATGTCATAGGAGATACTTACTTAGTAATATGTAGAAACCTTTAAGACCCTTCCAGCTCTAGGTTTCTGTGATTTTCTAATAATCTGATAAAATGAATCAGACTGAAAGTATTCTTAAGACCTTCTATCTCTACTTGACTTTTTAAGCCATATTGAGATACAATTTATGTATCATACAGTTAATCCATTTATGTTGTACAATTCAGTCGTTTTTGGTATATTTAAGTGCAACTATGGCAATTTTGGAACATTTTCATCACCTCCAAAAGAAACCCCATATCCTGTAGTTATTGACTCCCTTCCCTGTCTCCGAATTCTCAGTTCTGTTTCATCAATTTATATGTCTGTACTTGTGCCGGTATCAAAGTCTTGATGACTTTAGCTTTTTAGTCTTTTAATTTCATGAAGTGTGAGACCTACTTTATTCTTCTTTTATAGGACTGTTTGGGCTATTCTGGATCTCTTGCAATTACATAAGCTTTTTAGAATTTTAGAATTAGCTTGTCAATTTTCACAAGGGCCGCTGGAATTCCAAGAGATTGTGTTAAATCTGTAAGTTAGTTTAGGGAGTGTTATTGTTCCATGGGTCATGTGATGTTTTCTCCTTTATTTAGAGCTTCAGTTTCTTTCAACAATGTTTTGTAGTTCTAAGAATATAAGTTTTGCCCTTAAATTTATCCTAAGTATTTTATTCTATTTGATGCTATTATGAACAAAATTACTTCTTTAATTTTGGGGGGATGAGGCTATTGCAGATGTTTAGGAATATCATTGATTTTTCTATAAGCAACCCTGATGGACTTATTAGTTCCAGTTACTTTTTAGTGGGTTCATTAGGATTTTCTGTATGTATAAGTGATGCGGACCCCGGGGTCCACCACATCGTGGATGAGGCACAAGAAATTCACACAGACCACCGAGTCCTGTGGAAGAAAAGGGGCAGCATGGCCGCTCTCTCAAGAGGAAAGTGCCCCAACCCTTGCTTTGACAGGCTTTTATTGCTTTATCTGGGCACATTACATGATGGTCCTCATTTACTATGCACAGGTTCACTTTAGGTGTTTACCTTTTACGGAAACCAAAGGAGAGGATGCCACTAATCACATCACAGAAGATGGATATTTGCAAATGCAAAGGGAAAAGTGGTTGAACTGGTTACACTTGGAAGGTTTAGCATAGATTTTAGGAAATTACTTTAAAGACATGCAGTAAATATTTGCTGCCTCAATTCAGGGTGAGGGAGTTTTAGCAAAAGCAAGTCTTGTAGCACTCTAGGTACAATGCAGGCCTGATTCCCCATGGGAGAATCTATCTGTGGGCGTGGGTCCTGTGCGTCTCCAAGTGAGAGCTGGGCCCACGCCACACAGAACAGTCTCCTATATTTCCCCCCTTGTTTTTAGTTAGGACTGCTATAGATCCCACAAAGCTTGCTACTTGCTGGTCTCTCACACGACCCTGGGAAAATAATTTGCAAATGCGTCAGAATACACACAGCATTATTATAATCAGTAAGCAACCATTGGTTCCAAAGACCAACATTCTAGATTAGGCTCATCAATCATTGTCAGGTAGTAATCATCAAATAGATAACATTCAAAGAATTCTGAGGGCCCATTCTGAGTCAGGGTCAGATAGCTAAAGGGCCATAAAACTATGGGGAAACAAACTTATTTCAAGCTTGGACCCTTATCATTTAAATTGAGGGTATTATCGAAGTAGGTTTCATAGGATTTTATGCATTCTTTCTTAGGCCTAATCGCCCTAGGGAACCCGCCCTTTCCAGCACAGAGTGGCACCCACCTCCATCATTGTTTCAGACTTAAGGCATTATTTCAGGCTTAAGTCAGGCAGGGGAAGTAAGGCAGCCAAGGGATTAGGAGACTTCTTGTAGACAGAATGAGGACTCAGGCTATGTCGAAGTTGAGGGGTGAGGGTCCATCACCCCCTTTTTCTAAAGCCCCCCAAGTCCTTCCCTGGGGCCCTGTGATTGTGCCTGTCTTAGGTCATCCCTCCCTTGAGGAATCTTACCCATCATTGGCTAACGATCATGCACTGGGGGCCAGGCAGGGTGAAGCAAAGTGGGCAGAGGTGGTGCTCCTGCCAGGGAGATAAGCCTGTCTACTCAGTGACTTTGGGTCCCAGGCTCTCTCACTCAGCCTTAGCCATGGGGGGTTACAGCTCCTGTGACCAGGAAGGGCAGTTCCCAACATATAAGATCCCATTGTCTGTGAAAAGAGATAGTTTTACTTCTTTTTTTTTTATCTGGATGCCCTTTGATTCTTTTTCTTTCCTGGCAAGAACCTCCTGTACAAAGTTGAATAGAAGTTATAAGAACAGACAGTTTGTCTTCTTTCTCATCTTAGGGAAATGCATCCAGTCTTTCCTGCATTAAGTATTAGCTGTGTTATGGGTGCTCTTTATTGGATTAGGAAGTTCCCTTCTATTTCTAGTTTGTTGAGCATTTTTATCATGCAGAGGTGTTGAATTTTGTCAGATAACTTCCTCTGTATTGAGATCATTATGTAATTTTTGCTCTTATTCTGTTAATGTAATGAATTACATTAATTGATTTTTGGCAATTAAACCAACTTTTCATCCCTAGGATAAATCCCACTTGGTCATGGTGTATAATTTTTTTGTATGTTGCTAGATTCAGTTTGCTAGTATTTTCTTGAGTTTTTTGCATTCATATTCATAAGAAATAAACTGGTCTGTAGTTTTCTGCTGTTGTCTTTGTCTGGTTTTGGTACCAAGATAATAGGGGCCTCATAAAATGAGTTAGGAAGTATTCCTTCCTCTTCTATAAATCATCTAGTTCTGGGCTTTTCTTTGTGGATAGTTTTTGATTACTGATTCAGTCTCTTTACTTGTTATAGGTCTATATAGATGATCTATTTCTTGAGTCATTTTCAAAAATTTGTATCTTTCATTGAATTTGTCCATTTTATCTTTGTTTTCTAATTTTTTGAAATATAATTAGTCATAGTGTTCTTTTATAATCTTTTTAATTTCTGTAAGATTGGTAGCAATGTCCTCTTTTTGATTTCTGATTCTAGTAATTTTAATCTGTTCTTTTTTTTCAGACAAGCTAAGGTTTGTTTTGCTAACCAGGTTTTAAAAGCTTCTTTTCAAAGAACCAGCTTTTGGGTTCATTGATTTTTCTCTATTGTTTTTCCAGTCTCTTTTATTAATTTATGCTTTAATCTTTACTGTTTCCTTTTACTTACTTAGGTTTAGTTCTTTTTTTTTAGTGTTCTAATTTTGAAGTTTAGAATATTGATTTGAGATGTTTGCTCTTCCTTAACACATTTACACTGTAATTGCCCTCTAACTACTGCTTTAACTGTACCCCATAAGTTAGTGAATGTTGTATCTTTATTTATCTCAAAGTATTTTCTAATTTCCTTTTTGATTTTTTCCTTTAATTCGTTTATCGTTCAAGAGGATGTTGCTTAATTTCCACATATTTGTTTCCCAGATTTTTCTTGTTATTGATTTCTGATTTTATTCTATTGTGATTAGAGAACATAATGTAATATTTTTATCCTTTTAATTTATTTAAGGTTGTTTTTTTTGGCCTAGCATATGGTCTGTCCTGGAAAATGTTCCATGTGTACTTGAGAAGAATTTATATTCTCTTGTTGGGTAAATGTTCAATAAATGTCTGTTATGTCTAGTGATTTAAAGTGCTGTTCAAGTCTTCCATTTACTTACTCATCTCTTGTCCGGTTCTATCTGTTATCAAAAACGGGACATTAACTTTTTTTGTTTCAAAGTCTATTTGTCTCATAAGTATAGCTCCTCTAGCTTTTTTTTGGTTGCCCTTTTCATAATATACACTTTTCTGTCCTTTTACTTTATTTTTTTGTCATGTTTTTATTCTCATTCGAATAGAGTTGTGTCCATTTTCATACCACCACTTTCTTCCGTCCCACCTTCCATACTTCCCCTCTGGTTTTGACATTTTCCTTGATGACCTTATCCCTTCTTTCCTTATTATCTCCCCCTCCTCTCCCCTCTGGTTACTGTCAGTTTGTTCTTTATTTCAATATCTCTGGTTATATTTTCCTTCCTTGTTTTGTTGATAACACACACACACACACACACACACACACACACACACGTATATATATGCATATATATCAACTAAGTCCATTTTATCTAGGGTATCATTCAGTTCACAATATTATTGTTTATATTTTGTTTGGAAGATCTGTCCATTGTTGACTTGGGGTGTTAAAATCTCATAGTATATCTGTACCTTTCTTGAAGTCCTCCAAGACTTTTCTTATATATTTGGGTGCATATATGTTTACAATGTTTATGTCTTCTTGATGGATTATTCCCTTGAGTATTATGAAGTGTCCTTCTGTGTCTCTTTTTATGGAGTTTGTTTTAAGGTCTGTTTTATCTAATATAAGTATTACTACTCCAGCTTTTTTTTCCTGTCCCTTTGCTTGGCATATTTTTTTTCCAACCCTTCACTTTCAGTCTGTGTAGGTCTTTTGTCCTGAGGTGGGTCTCTTGTAGGCAGCATATGTGTGGGTCATGTTTTCTTACCCATTTAGCTACTGTGTGTCTTTTGATTAGAGCCTTTAATCCATTAACATTTAAGGTTATAATTGGTACGTACTTCTTCATTGCCATTTACTCCCTTTGTACCTGTGTTCCTCTTTCTTTTTCTTCCTGTTCTTAAAGCAGTCCCTTTAGCATATCTTGCAATGCTTGTTTGGTGGAGGTGTATTCTTTTAGCCTTCTTTTGTCTGGGAAGCTCCTTATTTCACCTTCCATTTTAATTGAGAGCCTTGCTGGGTAGAGTAGTCTTAGTTGCAGGCCTTTGCTTTTCATTTCTTAGAATATTTCTTGCCAGTACCTTCTGGCTTATAATGTTTCTGTTGAGAAGTCAGCTGCTAGTCTTATTGGGGCTCCCTTATAAGTTACTTCCTTCTTCTCTCTTGCTGCCTTTCAGATTCTTTGTCTTTGAATTTTGCCATTTTAATTATGATGTGTCTTGAAGTGGGCCTCTTTGGGTTCCTCTTGATTGGGACCCTCTGTGCTTCCTGGACTTGTGTGGCTTTTTCTCTCATTAGATTAGGGAAGTTTTCATCATTTCTTTTTCAAGTGGGTTTTCTATACTTTGCTCGTCCTCTTCTCCTTCTGGTATCCCTATTATACAGATATTATTCCGTTTCATGTTGTCCTGCTGTTCCCTTAACCCCTCTTTGTTCTTTTTGAATCTTTTTTTCCTTTTCTTGCTCTTCTTGGTGTTTTTTTTTTTTTTTCCTACCTTGTCCTCCAGCTTGCTGATTCGGTTCTCATCTTCATCTTGTTTGTTTTTGATTCCTTCTGTTGTGTCCTTCAGTTCAAAAATTGTATCCTTCATTTCCTCTTGGCCCTTATTGATTGTTTCTGTGTCCTTTTTTATGCTGATAGAGTTTGCAGTAAGCTCCTTGTAGTCTCCCTGTAGCTTCTGGTAATTCTCAGTGAGCATTGAGTTTCCTTATAACCATTATTTTGAACTAAATATCTGATAGTTGACTTGTCTCTATTTCATTTAGCACTCTTTCTAAGGATTCCTCCTTTCCTTTAGATTGGGGGTTGTTTCTTTGCCCATTATTTGTGAGATTCTTCTTGTTTGCTTCTGCTTCTTAAATTGATCTGTTTTGACTCCGTATTTGTGGTATGAACTTCTATGGTAGGAGACCTGTGAGATTCATTGGTGCAGTCTCTCCTTGATCACCTGAACTAGATGCTCTTGCGATGCCCTTTACGCCATTTATGTTGGTTCTCTGGATGTAATTGGGTTTAGATTGTTGTGGGGTCTTTCTTTTGTGGGTCCTTCCTTCCAGCTGGGTGACTTAAGGGTCACTCTGTCTTGTGTGCTATTGTGCAGGTGTAGCTAGGTTGTGCTGAGGCTGATTCTTCTGTCTGTCGAAGATTGTAAGGCTTCTCTCTTCCTGTTGCTCACTTGTTTGACTGGGTGGTTTCTCCTCAATTGAATTGTAATTCCAGATTGGCCCTGGGAGGAGATTAGTGTGACTTCCATTCACTCTTCCACCATCTTCCTTCCTCCCTCTATCCTTTTAATTTTAATCTGTTTGTGTTTTTGAATCTAAAATTTATATCCTGTAGATAGCATTTAGTTGGAAAATGTTTCTTTTTTAAATTTTTAAAAAACTTTTATTAATATTTATTTTATATTGAATTTACACCCAGGCCATAAGTTTTTGTTTCTTGAGTTTCTTTGGGGATATAATAAAAATATGGAATACATTACAGATTTGTGTGTCATCCTTGCAAAGGGGTCATGCTAATCTTGTCTGTATTATCCTAATTTTAGTATATGTGCTGCCTAAGCAAGCACAGATCATGTTTTTGTATTTAATCAGACAACCATTTGATTCGTTGGATTGTTTCATTCATTCACATTTAATGTGAATTTATTATATTGTTGATATAGTTGGATTTATGTCTGCATTTTTATGTTTTCTGTGTCTCAGTTCATTTTTGCGTCTCTAGTCTCTGTTTTGCGTTGGGTAAATATTAATTTCATTGATTATTTTTCCCCTATATTTGAGGGTTTTTTGTTGTTGTTGTTTTTTTTTTAAATGATTGCTCTAGTGTTTGCCTATCTTAATTTGTCAGAATCAGCTTCAGGTTTACTCTAGCTTAATTCCAAGTAATGTATAGAAACGTATCTCCTGTGTAGTGCTATTCTCATTTTCCCCATTTTTGTGGTATTATTGTTATACATATGTTACAAACTCAGTAATGCATTGTTAGAATTATTACCCTACCATTTCCTATTTCCTTAGTTCCTAACAGCTTCACCCCACCTACCTCCTTTGTGCTGTTATTAGCAAATATATTATATATGCATTTCTACATGTTATACACTCAACAATACATTGTGTACATATTATTTTATATAATTGCTGCTTCTGTCAGTCAAGAGAAGAAAGGAGAGTGGGTCTGCTAACAACATATCCTTTCAGTTTTTGTGTATCTTGGATAGTATTTGTTTCACCTTTATTTCTGAATGACAGCTGTGCTGATACAGAATTCTTGGTTGACAGTTTTTTCTTTAGGAGTTTGAACGTGTTATCCCATTGTTCATGGCTTTCATTGTTTCTGCTAAGTTAGTTGTTAACCTTATTGGGGTTCCTTTGTAAGTGACACTTTTTTCCTCTTTCTACTGTCAGAAGATAAACTGAGGCATATTAAAAATTTTAAGCCCTGGCAGGTGTAGCTCAGATGGTTGGAGTGTCATCCTGTAACTGAAAGGTTGCAGGTTAGATTCGCAGTCAAGCCACATTCCTAGGCTGTGGTTCAATCCCTGGTCCATGCATGGGTGCATGCAACCCCCTTTTATGGTCCCAGTCTGGATGCCAGTCCTAGTTCTAGGTGCCAGTCCCTGGTCTGGGTATATACAGAAGACAGACAATTGAAGTTTCTCTCCCTTCCTCCTCCTTTCTCTCTCTAAAAAGTTTTTTAAAAGAAAGAATGAAAAAAATGTCCTTCGGTGAAGATAAAAATATTAAGAGTTTATATGAGCAAAAACCTGTTCAAACTCGGCAGCACCAAGTCAGAAATGGTTAGGAGCACTCCACTGACAGGAGCTCTAGGGGAAAGCCTTTTATAAAGAAGGGACAGAGCAAAGCAAGGAAATTATTTGATAGGCTTTGGCTTTAGCATTTGCTTTATTTGGAAAAGCTTAGTTGTTTATTGTAATTAGTGTTTCTCAGGATTTGATTTCTTAATATTGAGGGATTTGTAGGCTTAGATTTTGGTTATGTATACTACTAAGGCATTAAAGTCACATCATTCTAATGGCCTCCTTATTTAATTTAATACTACTTCCAGATTTTCTCCTACCAACATTAGTAATTTTTTTAAAATATTTTTACTCTGATTTGTCTGTTTTGGGGTCTCTTTTTGGTCATCCTGTTTGGAGTTCGTTGAGCTTCTTGGATGTGTGGGTTATTGTTTTTTAGTAAACTTGAATGTTTTTGAAAAACCATTATGTATGTATTTTTCCTTCTCCTTTCCTCTCCTTTTGGTATTTCCATTACACATAGATTGATAGAGGTAATGATGTTTCATATGTTTCTCTGAGGCTTTTTTTTCTTTATTCTTTTTTCTCTTCTGATCTTTGGCTTGCATTATCTCAATCACTGTATCTTCAAGTTTATTAATTTTTTCTTATGCAAGTTCAAATCTATTCTTGAGCCCCTCCAGTGATTTTTTCCCGTCATTTTGTGTCTAATAGCCATTTTGAAATCTTTTTCCATAAGTTTAACACCTGGTCACTCTCACAGATACTTTCTGTTGTTGCTTTGTTCAAGATGTATATATAGGTCATACCATCATACTTTCTGGACTCTTTGCGTACCTTGTAATATTTGTTGGAAGCTGGCTGGATCATTTTCGTGAAGGCTATACACTACATTGTCATCCCCCACAGTGTTAAGCCTCTTCCACTTCTCCTCAAGGAGGCACAGCTTTGGGTATGCCCACAGTCACCCTGAGATGACGGTGGTACTGGTCAGACTCTCTTTCTCTTATTTCTTGATCACACCCAACTGCTAAACTCCACTAATTCCTGACCAGTTGCTTGGTGGTTTTCAGCGATGCCATGGGACATAAATCTCTCTACAAACTCATAATAGCAGACTGTAGCTGCTCTGATGGAATAGTTTCTGAGGTCAGTGTTTGATATTTGTTGACTCCAAGAAGGCTCCTATTCTGCTCTCTTATTCCCTGGTTCTCTCCTATGAACTGGTTAACAGTCTAAACTGTATCTTAAGTAGATTCATGAATCTCCTTCCAATTGCCTTTTATCAAAACTTCTACTGTTCTTGTACTGTCTATGAGAGTACCCTTCACACTGTTTGAAATGAAGTCAGTTCCTTTGGGAAGAGATTAAGAACTATTGGCTTTTTGGTCTGTTTATTCCACAGGCAAAATCTCTGTGCCAGGGCTCTGGAGTTGGGGATGGAAACTATGGCAAGCTTCTCCTGAGCAAACCCCAGTGTAGTAGCTAAGTGTGCGATAGTGGGGTCGTCTTGGAGTACTTTTCATACGGAATCACCATTCCTTACAGACTGGGAGAAGGGCTCTTGAGCTCCCGGTATTCTAGGGGAATTAGACCTAAGGTAGAGCCTTTATTCCACTTGTCTGAGACTTAGCCTCAGCATCAGGCAGGAGGGGGCAGGAAGAGAACTACGGAGATTTTGTCCCTCCCAGAAAGAAAGCCGTCTCTCCAGGAGCTGGGTGGAAAGGGAACCCAGTGTTCCTGGCTGCATCAGTCCAAGTCGGAGCCTCGGCCTAGCTGAGCTGGGCAGGGGGAAGAACCATTTTGGTTCAAATACCACAGATTCCTGCCTTTTTAACTGAATTTTCATAGATTTTCTTTAATAGATGTTTCTTTTTTAGTTTTGCTTTTAAGGCCTTTTCCAGAGGCTTCAGATAGTTGGGGCTTTTTAACAGTTTTCACTAATTTCTGGGGAATAGAACAGTGGAACTCCTCACGCCAGAAGTCAGACTCCTATCTGCCTCCACGTGATTGTAACACCTTTCTTTTTAGAAAGGTAGGTAGCATTTAAGAACCCTTCAAACCAGCAAATGGCAGTATTTTATTTCTTTCTTCCAGATTTGGAATGTAGATATTGATTAAGCTTCAATGAGAGTTAAGGAATCTGCCTAAGTAAGACCCAAGGATTAAAGGCAACATGTATCTTCTTAATCCTAGGATTGGTATACTAATTATGAAATGTACTAAAACAATGAATTATACCTAACTTTGAAATAATGTTAATTGTAGAATGTTTACTTATTTTCTCTTGTGCCACTTAGTATTTCTTACACAGATGTTTTGTAGACATTTATTTTTAAAGCACCCTCTCCTAACACACTTGTTTTACCTGCTTTCTTTATCTCTGGAGTGGTTTTACTACTATGAAGCTGGTACTTGATAGAAGAAAATAACTTTTTCTTCTCATTATCAAAAACATGTGTTTTGAATCCCATTTGTGTACTCAGAGCTGTGTTGATAATACAGAAAAATCTAAGACATGATTGTTCAAGATATTTATTATCTAATGGGTAGACATGTATTTTAAAATATGAATCACAAGGCATGATTTCAATTCTTTCAAGAAGGAAGAGGACCTGGGATGTGATTACAGGTTTGAAGAAAGAGAAAAGGTTTTACCATAATCACATATTTAATACATTCTAGTAGCAAAATAAGAAGCTTTATGGTGTAGTGATTAAGAAGTGCGCAGGCTCTTACTAAACTTTTTTGTTATATAATGACATTTTCTTTATATAATGACAAAAAGAATTGAGCCAACTGTAAGGGATGGTTGGAAGAACCAAATGAAATAATATTTTAGAACAATGGCTAGTAGTTCATTATCTTCATTGTCATGGTCTTGATCATAAGTTTGCTAATCCCAGTGATTTTTAGACAGTATGAATTTGTAGTGTCTTTAAGTGACAAGGAGGTCAACATATCTCTGGTATTAGTGTTTCAGTAAACTTTTAAAAACTGAAATATAAGTTCATAAACGTATAACTCAATGATTTGTCACTAAGTGACCCTGCTTATGCAGCCGGTACTTAGATTAAAAATGAAACCATATGCCCAGACCAATGTGACTCAGTTGGTTGGGTGTCATTCTGTGAGTGAAGAATTGCCAGATAGATTCCCGGTCAGGGCACATGCCTGGGTTGAGGGCCCAGTCCCAGATGGGGCATGTGCAAGACGTGGCCGATCAATGTTTGTCTCACACGTTGATATTTCTCTCTCTCTCTTTCTCCCTTTCTCTAAAAAAATAAAATCTTTTAAAAAAATGAAATCATACAAAAACTTTACTCATGTACTTTTCCAGTTACTCCTCATTCCCCAAAGTTGACAACTATCCTGACTTCTATCACCATAGATTAGCTTTGCTTATCTATTTTTTTTCTGTTGTGTTGTCTCTTTTTCTTACTGGCTTCTGGTAAGAACATACGGGATGGGGCATAAGTAGGTTTGCATTTGTTTGTATGGAAAATAATACAATAATTAATAATAATACAAGAATAAACTGTGTTCTGTGTACTCACAACTGTAAACCACTTTTGCCCCAAACCTGTGTGTTCTGGTATTCTAGATATGAGTTTTTTGTATTGTAAATATCTTTTTTTCTGTAGCTTGCTTTTACATATGCTTAACGGTGTCCATTCATGAATGGAAATTCTTTCATTTAAATATAACCCAGTTTATCAAACTTTCCCTTTATAGTTACTGCTTTTTTATTTTGTTTAGGAAATTTTTGCCTTTCTCAAGTTCATAAAAAACCCATAAAGATCATTTTTTGAACCTTTATCTTACATAATTATATCTGTAATAAACTGGAACTGGATTTTGTATATGGTGAGAGGCAAAACTAAAGCTTCAGTTACTTATATATAGGTATCCAAGTGATCCAGCATTATTTATTGAAAAGGGCATTGATTCCCGAGTGATCCACAGTGTTGTAACCCTGTTACTAATCAAGCAACCAGGTATTTATGGAAATGCTTTTTTTTTTCTCTTTCTTCATTAATTAATTCCTTTTAAAAAATTATTTATTTATTTTTAGAGAGACGGGGAGGGAGGGAGAAAGAGATGAAGAGAAATAATGATCATTTGCCTCACCCAGGGACCAAACATGCATCCAGACATGTGCCCTGCCCAGGAACCAAACCAGCAACCCTTTGCTCTGAGGGATGACACCCAGCTAACTGAGCCACGCCATTTGGGGCCTTATTGTGCCAGCACCCCACTTTTTTAATTTGCATAGCTTCACAATGAATTTTTTTTTTTTCTGGTAGTGTAAAACTTTCAATTTTTGTTATGTAAAGTTTTTACTCCATATTTGTCCCTTTACATTTTTCTGTAAATTAGAGATCGTCTTCTCAGTTTGAGTGTGCACAAGTGCAAACACACATTCACAGACACACACATCTCCTGGGTTATGATTGGAATTACTGTGAATCTGTAGATCTATTTAGGGAGCATTGACATCTTTACAATATTGAATTTTCTATGAAGACGACATATTCTTTCTTTTATTTAGGTCATCTTATTTCAGTAAGGCTTTTCAGTTTTCTGGATCGTGGCCATATATATATAATTTGTTCCATTTACCCCTAGGTATTGATTTTTTAATGTTATTTTAAATTGAACTATTTTTTAAATTTATATTGTACAGTTATTTCTAGGACATGAAAAATGGTTTCTGTATATATTGCTATTGTTCTTTTTTTTTTATTTTAATTGTTGTTCTGGTACACTTCTCTATCTTTTACTCACATCCCAGCCCACCGCTGCAACCCTTCCCCACCTTCCACCTATATCCACCCCCCCTAGTTTTTGTCCATGTGTCTTTCATACTTGTTGCACCAAACCCTTCTCCTTTTCCCCTGAAATTCCCAACCCTCTCCCCTCTGGTGACTGTCAGCCTGTTCTCAATTTCAGTGTCTTTGGTTATATTTTGCTTGTTTGTTTGTTTTGTTGATTATGTTCCGGTTAAAGGTAAGATCATATGGTATTTGTCTTTCACCTCTGGCTTATTTCACTTAGCATAATGCTCTCCAGTTCCATCCATGTTGTCAAGAAGGGTAGGAGCTCCTTCTTTCTTTCTGCTGCATAGAATTCCATTGTGTAAATGTACCATAGTTTTTTGATCCATTCATTTACTGATGGGCACCTAGGTTGCTTCCAACATTTGGCTATTGTACATTATTGTACATTGTGCTGCTCTAAATATTGGGGTGCATAGATTCTTTTGGATTGGCATTTCAGGGTTCCTAGGATATAATCCTAGCAGTGGAATTGTTGGATCAAAAGGTAGGTCCATTTTTAGTTTTCTTAGAAAATTCCATACTGCTTTCCATAGTGGTTGTACCAGTCTGCAATCCCACCAACAGTGCACTAGGGTCCCCTTTTCTCCACAACCTCTCCAACACTTGTTGTTTGTTGCTTTGTTTATGATGGCCATTCTGACAGGTGTGAAGTAGTATCTCATTGTGGTTTTAATTTGCATCTCTCTGATAGCAAGCGATATTGAGCATCTTTTCATGTGTCTCTGGATCCTCTGTATGTCCTCCTTGGAGAATTGTCTGTTCAAGTCCTTTGCCCATTTTTTAATTGGGTTGCTTGTCTTAGAGTGGAGTTGTGTAAGTTCTTTATATATTTTGGAGATTAAACCTTTGTCTGAGGTATCATGGCAAATATGTTTTCCCATACAGTTGGTTCTTTTTTTATTTTAATACTGTTTTCTTTAGCCATGCAGAAGCTTTTTATTTTGATGAGATCCCATTTGTTTATTCTTTCCTTTATGTCCCTTGCTTTAAGGGGACATATCAGTAAAAATGTTGCTGTGTGAAATATCTGAGGTTTTCCTGCCTATGTTCTCCTCTAGGACTTTAATGGTGTCACGGCTTATATTTAAATCTTTTATCCACCTTGAATTTATTTTTGCGTGTGGTGTAAGTTGGTGCTCGAGTTTCATTTTTTTGCACGTAGCTGTCCAATTCTCCCAACACCACTTGTTGAAGAGGCTATTTATACTGCATTTTATGTTGCTGCCCGCTTTGTCGAATATTAATTGACTATAGAGACTTGGGTTTATTTCTGAGCTCTCTGTTCTATTCCGCTGGTCCATGTGCCTGTTTTTATGCCAGTACCAGGCTGTTTTGGTTACAGTGGCCTTGTAATACAGTTTGGTATCAAGTATTGTGATCCCTCCTACTTTGCTCTTCTTTCTCAAATTTGCTGCAGCTATTTGAGGTAGTTTATGATTCCATATAAATTTTTGAAGTGTTTGCTCAATGTCTGTGAAATATGTCGTTGGCACTTTAACAGGTATTGCATTGAATTTGTAAATTCCTTTAGGTAGTATGGATATTTTGATAATGTCGATTCTCCCAATGCATGAACACGGTATATGTTTCCATTTGTTTGTGCCTTCCTTGATTTCTTTCTTCAGTGTTGTGTAGTTTTCTGCATACAGGTCTTTTACCTCCTTGATTAGGTTTATTCCTAGGTGTTTTATTTTTCTTTTTGCTATATCAAATGGGATTTTTTTCTTGATTTCTGCTTTTGCTGTTTCATTGTTAGTATACAAAAATGCCTTTGATTTCTGGATATTGACTTTGTATCCGGCTTTTGGGCCAAATTCATTTATTAGGTCAAGCAGTTTTTTGGCCAATTCTGTAGGATTTTCTATGTACACTATCATGTCATCTGCAAACAATGATAGTTTTGTTTCCTCCTTTCCAATTTGGATGCCTTTTATTTCCTTTTCTTGTCTAATTGCTGTGGCTAAGACTTCCAATACTATATTGAATAGAAGTGGTGAAAGTGGACAACCTTGTGTTGTTCCTGATAGTAGTGGAAAAGATTTTAGTTTTTGCCCGTTGAATATGATGTTGGCTGTAGGTCTCTCATATATAGCCTCTATTATGTTGAGGAATGCTCCCTCTATTCCCACTTTCCTGAGTGTTTTTATCATAAATGGGTGCTGTGCCTTATCAAATGCTTTTTCCGCATCTATTGATATGATCATGTGATTTTTGTCTTTGCTTTTGTTTATGTGGTGTATTACATTTACTGATTTGCGAATGTTGAACCATCCTTGCATCCCTGGGATGAATTATATATTGCTGTTGTATGCAACTCATTAAATATATTTCTTAATTCTTTGATTTTTGTCTTTAGATTCTTTTGTCTAAAGGATCCTTTTAGGTCCTTTTGTCTAAAGGATCCTTTTAGGTCCTTTAGATCCTGAGATTTTCTACAAACTCAATTATGTCATGTATGAAGAATGATAATTTCTTTCTTTCCAATCTTTCTTTTTTTATTTAGGGATAGAGGACGGCATTCATTCCAATGTCTAGAACCCTTATAGTGTTAAATAAAATGATGATAGTAGATATTCTGTCCTTGTTGCTGATCTCAGAGCCAAAGGTTTCAACATTTGACTATTAAGTATAATGTTTGCTATATTTCTTGATAACTCCAATGACATAGTTTTCTTTTATTTTTGTTTTAAAGTTCTTTATTATGAATCTGCATTGAATTTTCTGCATCTGTTGAGATGATTATATGTCATTTATTCTTTATTCTGTTAATGTGATGAATCACTTTGATAAATTTTCTGATGTTAAAGCCAATCCCGGATTCCTGACATAAACCTAATTAAATTAGAAAACAATAAACACATCAAAGTGATCCCAGTGTTTGGAAATTTATCAGTATACTTCTAAATAACCCATGCATCAAAGAAAATACCACAATAGAAATTAGCATTCAAGTCGACTAACATAGTCAAAGGTTAGTTTGCTAAGAAAAAAAAAAACTGATCAGTTTCCTACTAAAACATTTAAAATTTAGAAGAAATAAATTCTAGGAAAAAGATTTCAAAGAATTCTGTCTATTTGAGAAATTTAATCTGTAAACACCTTTCTAACAAATAAAACGATTGGCCAGGATAGTTTTATAAGTGAATTTTTGAAAAAAAAAAAAAAGGAAGAAGAAGAAGGCATTTTGATTCTTTTTATGGGGATAGCATATCTTTGATTATAAGCCCTGATGAAGAAAGATCTCACAAGATATAAAAAACAAACAAAATATTAGCTTATCAAAACTCAAAAAAGTTCCCTAGTCTTCCTTCCCATTGCCAGTCCCTACCCCAGTTTGCATAATTGTTGTTCTACTTTCTGCCACCATAAATTAGATATCTCTTTTCTAGCATGTTATGTAAGTGGAATTGTATAGTAGATCTTATCTGGTATTTGGCTTCTTTGAAGGGAAAAAGCAGTACAGAATGTTGGCCTCATCCCAATGTGTTTTTCTTACTTCTGGGATCTTAACCCTCAAGAGTTGGCTGACCTGGTAGACCCCGTTCTTTCATATTGATGTGTTTGTATTTTATTCAACTTTTCTAGTTGGTTTCACTAGGAGGATTGGTCTAAAATATGATAGTTCATGATTACCAAAAGCAAAAAAGCTTTAGCAGTATTTTGTGGAGGTACAAGTGGTACAGAGGTCAAGGGTGAGGGTAAGTATTCTAATAAAATGGAATCTGGATGATTCCCACAAAAAATTTGAGCAGGATTGAAAGATTCAAGCATATGTTTTTCCCATTAAGTGTAGGATATGTATCTTATAATGTTACATCAGTCAAGATTCCATGCCACAAACTATACATGCCTTAGGCAGGGGAGCATTTAGTACAGGTAATTAGTGGTTCCACACTGTTGGAAGGCCTGAAGGAGTAAATTCTAGACTAGGCCTATGACGGTCATTCTAGTCTAGAATGACGGTCCAAGCGAGCTGCTCTGTCAGCGAAGACACCACCTCACAGACTGCCACTAGAGCGGTACAACGGCACGGTGGCTGCCACTGCTCACCGCAGTCTCGCTTGCTAGACCCAGCAAGAAAGCCTTTCCCTCACTTCAGCCTTTCAGATTTCACTGTTTGAATTGAACACTACTTGACGGGAATATGGGAATTACAGTTTTTGGCTTAGAGGGCAGTAGAATGAGAGCCAAGTCAGAGGCCTACTGTGCACATCAGTTAGAGGCTCAGTGTCCCTCTAACATTGCCCTCAGCAAATACAATGTTTAATGAGGCTTTTCAGCCTTCTGTACCTTTGCTTTGTTTTGTCTTCTAAATGAGCATATTATGGCCTGTGATTTAAATATCCAGAATGCATATCAATCAATTAAAGGTTGTGTTTAAGTTAATATTTTAATATTTACTGAGGACATACAAGATGCCTGGCATTACCTTGGTAGCTCTAAAAATTTAAACAGCCTATCATAATTGACATTAACCTAATTCCAAGATTATTTTCAAACATAATCATGAAATCAGTTTGTTTCATAATCAAGTATGTATGAAAACTGCATTCACTTCATCTATAATTCTTTTCGTATATTGAAGGACACTCTGATATATTCCATAAGTTTAGCAATTCAGATCTTGATGTGAAAATGTCACTGGTGTACTCAAGGGCGAAAAGCTAAATATAGCTTCCTCCCACGTTGCCTTTTTTGCTATAGGACCATGCTTGTTGATCTGTTTTGCCTTCTTTGTCCTTAATCAATAGAAGGCTTGAATAAAGTCAGGACAGTTTGTGCCAATACTATCTGTATGTTTTTTAGTTTGTTGTAAGCTACTGATGTCCTATGATGTTTTCAACAGCTATAGATGGTTTGTACTCAAGGCGAGAACACAAAATAAAAACAAACACAAAGAAACTGGTGAACTGTAATGCGATTGTTAGGTTGACTGTTCAGCAGTGAAAGTGTTCAGGCCTAGCTAGACGTTATGATGCTGAAATAGGTTTTACATGACAATAGTATTTTTGTATGTCAGGTAGGTTCTGTTTGTGATTTATAATGATTCTGAGTTTGAAATTTACCTCAATTTTTCTCTTGTGGTTTGCATTAGAAAGAATTCATTCATTTTCAAGAATTCTAAGAAAGAACTGACTTGATTTTATTTTTGGGCACAGTGAATGTAAGACTGCATTTCATAAGTATTCTAATAGGTTCATTTCGGAGGACAGGGGAATTTTATTTAACATTTTTATCATCATTCATGTATTAGTTTGCTCATCTGTATTAGTAAATATGATTTTTTAGAACTTGGAAGTACATAGTTGCCTTTCTAACATGTATTTTATTTTTGTGAAATGAAAAGGTTTAATTAGACTCTGAAAAAGCCTTTGGATTTATTTACTTCCTTCAGAGAGGTATCCTTCAAAAGATAGTCTTCCCTCTTAAAAAAGTGTCCTGGAGAAGGATCATCATTTTATTTACCTGACCATCCACTAGAAAATTTGCTGGTTAAATGTTTGAATGGCATTGTCTCATCAGTGCAGTGTTTGAGAATGAATGTGTAGAAAAATATCAGAGAATTATAATTAAGAGTGTTTTACTTTGAGAGTTTTAAAAATATCAATAATAAAGTATGTTTTAACCCACTTATTTTTCTTTGTTCTCAGGTGGATCTCCATACTTAGCAACCAAAATAAATGAAGCAAAAGACTTGTTAGAAGAAACCTCCAAACATTGATTGATGCTCAAGGACTGCTCTGAAGGGAAAAAGCAGGGAGGTTAAAAACAGAGTCTTGCAAATTTAATCAAAACCACCACTGTCATAATTTCCATACACATGCTAATGATAAATAATTTATTCTCTGTTAAGTGGTATAATAAAAGATTAATAATCTCTCTGCTTATTATCTTTTAAAGGAATGCCTTACAATTTTATAACTGATTTTTTTCTTATTTTCTTACTTTCTCTGCGGTAGTCATACCTTTTAATATTTCTGTTAGTTTTAA
>PVKU01004174.1:133375-154777 GCA_004027475.1 Anoura caudifer
AATGGTGTTTTCTAAAGTAGTAGTTAGGACTTGTTGAAGAACTTGGCTCTCTCTCAGACCCTATAGCTGAAGCATGAGAACTTGGAGAGCTACTAAAATGATTAAAAATGTACAAAATCAGCCCTATGAGGAAAGGCTGAAAAGGGCTATGAGAAATCTGAGGAGTTTGTATTTAATTACAGTCTTCAGTACTGTATATTTATTATACATTGGAATTATTCATTCCAAATATTTAGTGACCACTTCAAATGTGTAAGGTGCTATAATGGCCCCTTTGGGAGTTATAGATGTGAGCCAGGTGTGGATCCTGACCCAAAGGAACTTATATTTAAAAGAAAGATAAATCACGTAAATACTAGTGGAGATGTATAGATGATGTGCTAAAGAAATTCAAAAGCAGAAAGGAATATTTTGAATTGAGAGCATTGGGGGAACTTCATAGGGTAAGTGCCATAGAGCTGGGCTTTAACAACAATGAGAGATAGCATGTGATTGGTGAGTCTGTTTCTTCTGAGATCAGTCAGAATAGCAGAAATGGGGTATTAATTACTGTAATTAGAGTGATTAAATTATTTTCTCAAAATATCCCCTGGTCCTCATCCCTTTACTATTTCAAGGGTGAGCAAACAGATTCAGATACAGAGTACCAGCATTATTTTCCATACTCCTTTACAAATTCTGGGTTCATCCCCAGTAAACTGAACTTAAGTCATCTATCTTAAAATACTTTTTAATATTCTAGATGCATCTTTCAGTTTATTGTCTCCCTTAGTTGGAGAGTTTTCAGTGTTGGCGATATTATCAGTATTAAGTTGAATAATTCCTTTTTGTGGGAGCTCTCCTGTGCAATGTAGGATGACTGGCAACATGCATACCTGTACCTACTAAAGGTCAGTAGCACCCACTCACCCGTGACAACTAAAAATGTTTATAGACATTGCCAAATGTCCCTTGGAGGGCAAAATTATCCCTAGTTGAGGGCTATGGTGTAAATGTTTAGTTTTTTTTTTCCTTTGGACATGTAAAATAATGGCCTAACTTAAAATTGAATTTTAGAGTTAGTAAAATACTGTTCTTGCTTTAAAGTCTCCTTGCATGTCCTAATTTTATTGTGCTTTAATGGCTTTCATTTTTCTGCTCATTATTATCTCTGTACCTCAAGTGCCCTTCTAATTCTCAGATGTTCACATGCTCAAAGCGTAGAGATCCATAGAAGGTCAAGCTAAAACGTGTCCCTCCTTTTCTTGTGCTTCCAGTGAAAGTAATGTGGATCAGCTCTCTGGGAGCAGGGAACATATCTATCTTGTTTACTGCTACATTGGCACCCAATAAATATTTGTTGAATGAATTAATAAATTCCCATACCATTTTTTTTGTAGTAATAATGTGGAACAACAGGAACTCTAATGATATGGAAATACAAAATGGTATAGCCACTTTGCAAGACAGTTTGGCAGTTTCATACAAAATTAAACATACTTTTAACCTAACAGTCTAGCAGTTGGACTGCTTGGTATTCGGTCAAAGGAATTAAAAACTTATATCCACACAAAGCCCTTTTCACAGATGTTTGTAGCAGCTTTATTCATTTTTACTAAAACTTGGAAGCAACCAAGGTGCCCTTCAGTTGGTGAGTGGATAAATAAACAGTGGTAACACCCAGACAATGGAATATTATTTAGCACCAAAAAGAAATAAGTTACTGAGCAGTGAAGAAACATGGAAACCTAAATGCATCTCACTTAATGAAAGGAACCAATACAAAAATGTGTCCTACTGTACAATTCCAACTGTGTGACATCCTGGGAAAGACAAAATTATGGAGACTGTAAGAGGATCGGTTGTTGTCAGGGGTTAAGGGGGAGGGCGAAGTGAATAGGCAAAGCACAGAGGATTTTTAGGGCACAGAAACTGTTCTGTATGACACTGTAATGGTGAATACGTGTTTGTAGACATTTGTCCAAATCTGTAGATTGTACAGCACCTTAATGTAAACTGTGAACATTAAATGCTGTATCAATGTAGCTCATTGATTCTAACAAATGTACCGCTGCGGTAATGGGATAGGTTGTGGGTATTCAGTGGAGGGGATGGCGTTTGTAGGAACTCTCTGTGCTTTCAACTCTATTTTGTTGTGACTCTAAAATTTTCCATACCATTTTATTCCTCATTTTGCAGTACTTCTGTCTTGGTACCATGTGTAACATGGCTTATTTCTCCACTAAAGTATAAGAACCTTTAGAGCAAAAAATGATGTCATTCATCTTTGCAACCTCTTGTGTGGAGCACTTGTACTTTGTAGACATCATAAAGTTGTAAATGCTCAAAAAATGTTTTCTGAATACTACAAAAACTGTCAGTGCTCGTTTTGAAGGTTATGCTCAGCAATATTGGGGCACCTTCAGGACATACCTTTTGACATATTTTCTAATTCATACTGTATTTGTGAGGATTCATGTCCCAAGCATTAGCTTGGAATCTCTTCCATTCCCATTTTCCTGCTAAGCGTGTGCCTTGGAGTTAGATCTGGTTTTTAATATTACCCTCCTATTATACGATCTTAGGCAATGTCTACAATTGCCTCATCTATAGACAGAGGAAATAATCCTAATAAGGTTGTTGCAGGGAATAAGAATGCATGAAGTATTTAGGCACATAGCAAATGTTCAAAATACAGAATTATTACTTCTTTCACTGCTCCTTAAAAGTTAAATCTTAAGAATACCTTGAATTAGAGTTTAAGGTGTGTTCTAGTAATCATTTTTCTCACTCTTGAATCTGTAGTTTGGGAGCACATGGTGGGGCCCAGCTCATCTCTGTTTCATGCAGCCTGTACTGGGGCAGAAGGAGCCATATCATATTAGTGCTGGCTCTTGGCCAGCAGCCTCGGTTCATCTCCACAGAATCTTCTCCACAGGCTGTTGGAGTGTCATTATGATGGCAGCTGGGCTACAGAGAAAGTGGTCCAGAGAGACAGGAAGTGGAAGCTGCAAACTCAGCCTGGGTCTGAACACTGTTAGTTCCTCTGACAGTCCTAGAGCCTACCTGGATTTCAAACGCAGAGGATGTAGAGGGTTGTGAAATAATTAGTGGTCATCTTTACTATGCAGCCGGGCAGGATTTGGGTCTCCCCCCACCCACCCCAGTTAAATCACTTAAGGCATTGTTTTTAAAGAATGTCAGGAATGTAGAATTCTAAGTACAACTAGCTAAAGCAGTTTCAGATGATATGACTGCTATTTTAGGGACATATCAATTCACCGGTCATTCTCTAAATGGCAGTGTCTTTACAAAACTGGATCTTAAACAGCTACCCACCCTCAACTCCTTATTACTACTTGTAACAGCTTATTTGAATGGTTATCTTTAATAAAGATTGCTTTTCCCTATTTGCTGTCATTGCATGTTTTTCTTAATTAAGTTCTTTGTTGATGTTGCAGTTTCTGTTTATTCTTGTGTCTTAGATGCAATCTGAGGGAGCAGGAAGGACCTTTAAAAACAAAACAATTACTTCTCAGATTCCAGAGAAAGTGTAAGCCAAATGGACAGTTAATTAAAGGGGAACCCAGAGTGCCATTTAAGACTGTAGTCGATGGTGCCAGTCTCCAGCATGAAGTCCGAAGTGGAGAGAAGTTACTGAGGAAAAGGTGTGTCAGTTGTGGAAGACAGTGTTTTATTTAGTCCTCAAACCATTTCCTTTATTTGGTTTGAAATGCATTTCAGTCATTCAGCAAATATTGTGCACTTACCACATCATGCAGTAAAGATATAAAATAAATTCATTCTTAAAATGTATAGTATGCTCAAACTAAATAGAAAAAAAAAAGATTCTTAAAGAACTTTTTTCTTGATACTTTTGAATTAAGAAATACATGTTTATGCTCCAGCAGGGTCATTAGAAATAGCACATTTTATCCAAGTACAGGAATACTTTGGTTGTCATGGGAAACCTCGAACATAGAAAAGAGCTTTTAATGACATATCTTCAACACATTTGGCAATTAGCTTAAGGTAGTTTAATGACATTTGTGGGAGAAGATGAATTTGCCAGGCCCTTAATGTCAAAACTCTCAAGTTTGTCTGACCCAGCCCACTTCGGACAAGCTGCAGAGACTGGTGAGAGTTAAATACCCAAGCAGGCCAGCTCATCTCACCGAGTGGGCGCACGCTGTCCACAGGCGCGCTGCACCTTGCTCAGCAGCCGCCTCCTACAGTAAGGCCTCCTGCTGCAGAGGGGATTTGATGGCAGTGAGTAAATGTGTCAGCACCACACCTCCCTCCTAATGGAAAGGCAGCCTGAAGAGCATATCCTGTTAACACCAGATCCGTATCATGTACTTGCCAAAAAATATTCTGAGTTAGGAACTAATACTTCATTTATGGTAGAGTTAAACACATTAGGAAATTAGAATTTTGTTAGAATAATTTATTAGCTGGGAATGTTGAGAAGGTTTTCTGAACTAATTTTTTTAAGATGGAATCTAAGTGATCTGGATTATTTATTGCCTACCAGTGAAATTGCTAGGCATGGTAGACAAAGAAAATGTTCCTTCTAATGATTTTTATGAGCTGAGTTGCTATTGTTCTCAGCTGAGTGCTCTTTTTCCTTTTTTATTGTTGCTGAGCAAAAGAATTTATAAAAAGCTTTTCTGGAAAAAATGGTTAAAAATCCTGCTCAATTGAAATGCAGGTTCATTAAGTACTGCTCACTTCTCTTCCTGCCATGAATAACCCTTTTCCCTTCTGCTCTACTGAGTGGTGCCTAGCAGCACTGGTCAACATTTGGAGTCTGAACAGGAAATTATGTAGCTGTAGATACGCAATCTCCATCAGTAGGAGTGAGTGTAATTTCACATTGTCGATATGATCACTCAGGCTAGATGTTAGGCCAAAATTTCAAGTTTATGCCTCAACTTCAAGGAAGAAAATGCCCCTGGAAAATTAAATCAACAGTGTGAAATGTAACTTGATTTTGGCAAGAGGAAAATCACATTGACATACTGCTTCAATAGTGACATCTGAGCTATACCTCTGAAGAAGAAGAAATTAGAATCAGCTCATTTTCATAAATCCAAAATATTTTAATAATAGCTAATACTTGTTAAGTACCTTATGGCAAGCTTCCTATCTACATTATCTCTCTTAATTTTCACAGCACCCCTAAGAGATTGGTACTATGATTGTCTCCATTTTACAGGTGAAGAAACAAAGGCTCAGCGGAGTCTAGGAACTTTGCCAACATTGCACAGCTAATCAGCGGTGGGACTAGGATCCAAATCCAGTTCGGCTTGACTGAAGCATGTGCTCTTTCCCATTATACTGTACAAATCTATGTACATGAGAATCATAGGGGGATAACGGGGCTCGCTGGACTTTGGCTCATTCTTTGGTGGTTGTGATGTTTGGGCATAGACTGTAAAGTAGGTGTATGGAAGTATCCAGTGTCATTGGCATAACAAGCAAGCGGTGCCTAATGTCTTTAATTCTGCCCTAGAAGCTTATGATGTTCATCCAACTGCACTCTGCACAAGCTCAGTTGCAAAGTTTTCAGTGTGGGTTTTTCTGACTTAGTGTGGGAATGGAGGAAATTGATGAGATTTTATTTGAAACATTCATGGGCAAGAGCGTCCAAGGAGAACATCTAGAGCAAGATCAGAAGACAGCTCATGAAATGAAGCAGTGGAACTTGGGAAAAGAAAGGAAGAAAGTGTGCAATAAAACAAAGATGGGAATAAGAATGCTGAATTTATTGAAAGGAGGAGAGGGGCAATGAAAAAATTAAGGTTAAAAAGAGAAACAAGAAGAGAGAACTTGCAGCATTTGAAAGGAAATTACACTGCTCAGTTGAATTTTTGAAAATTGCTTTCCAATTTTCTCAAATATGAACTGGGTTATTCATGCCATGCTTTTATGCCAAATTCCAAAAGTGTATTTTGTAGTTATGGGGTGTCTAGCAGAACTCATAGAACTTTAGTGACCACCTAAGAAAGTCTTTGAAATTACCACTTTAATGCTTTCAGCTGCTCTAATCAAGTAGTGAAAAAATTCCAACTCCTAGAGAAGGTTTCTAACACCTCATGACTATAATGCTCATAGTTGACTTGTGAGTTCCTTGAACACAAACTAGGCCTATATTCAATAATAAGTACATTCCAAAGCCAACTCAGTCATCTTTCCGTTTATCTACTCTTGGATTTTTCCGTGCCTTTGCTCTTTCTTCTATGAATGTGGAAAAGCAAGAGTTGATTTCGGAAGTGTTAGCATTTCATTTTCTATGCCTCCAGAGTAAGATGAAAGTATCCAACAGCGTCTGTCCTCTGGCGGTGAGATGTCAGACTACCCGCAAAGTCTGCATCTCTCGGGCTGTCCCGAGTGTTGGAGAGTGCAGTGTTGCAGAAAGCAGCAGGTACACGCAGAAATGCAACCCCCCAGTTAACCTCACTCAGATCTGATTTATGCTTTGCTCCTCAGCTTCTAGGTACTTAGGTATTCAGTTTGCACTCTAGTCTATTCCATGTTGTACTCATACTGTGTACTTGTTGGGGCTTTCTGCCACTTGTAAACAGATTTTTTTAACCCAATATGTGAAAATAAATACTGTTGTATTTGTTTTGCTTTAAAATTGTAAAGCTGTAAGATAATTTTATCTTTCCAGTTTTCCCAATACAGTTAAAGTTAAACCTGACTTGAAAATACTGAATTTACACTTGATTTTTCCATTGTACAACTCTTAAAAAGATGCTAACCTTATGTAATGTCATCTACGCTGTGAGCTCCCAGACTTTTTTCTCCTTCAAGAGCTGGTTGGCCTAGTCATACCTCCGGACACATTATTGATTGTTCACTTCAAAAGGCAACTATCAGCCCTGGCTGGTGTAGCTCAGTGGATTGAGCGTGGGCCTGCTGAACCAAAAAATCGCAGTTCGATTCCCGGTCAGGGCACATGCTTGGGTTACAGGACAGTTCCTGGCAGGGGATGCATGAGAGGCAACCACACATTGATGTTTCTCTCCCTCTCTCCTTCCCTTCCCCTCTAAAAATAAATAAGTAAAATCTTTTTTTTAAAAAAAGGCAACTATCAGAAACCACAATCATTACATGCAGATTTTCTCAGAAGAAATTAATGAAACTTTGGTTTTACTCCTCAAACCAAGAAAAGCAACGGAAAAAGTAGAAATTTGCCCAATAATATTTTAAAATTGACTTTTTTAAAAGATAAATTTATTTTTAGAGAGGGGAGGGAGAGAAACACCAATGTGTGATTGCCTCTCACAGCCTTCTGTGGGGGACCTGGCAAACAACTCAGGCATGCACCCTAGACTGGGAATCCAACCAGCGACCCTTTGGTTCCCAGGCCAGTGCTCAATCCACTGAGCCACACCAGCCCGGGCTAAAATTGACTTTTGTATTTATTTTGTGATGCAAACACCAAAGAAAGTACCTGTTTCCTTGGTTTGTTTACTTAGTTCTTGCCTCAGGTATCTGCATATCAAGTTCTGTCTTGCCGCACCTTTGGCTTTGATAATATAAACGCTGACACAACTGAACTGTTACCCCCTAAAATATATTATTGGGTATGTCTGCATAAATGCCTGGATCCCATACTTTATGGACGGGAAGAATAAGGCCACTTGTTCTTCAGTGTCCAGCTTCTAACAGGAGGACAGGACAGGCAAACTGCCCTCTGCTCTCTTGCCCTTTCATCATCTTCCTTCCCCCACCGCCCCCACACCGGGCCCATGAAATGGTCACGTCTTAAAGACCTGCCAGGGCCAGTTAGGCATTCAGCGGGTACGGCGAGTTGGCCATCGCTGCACTGGTCTGGGAGGGTCTCCTTTTGCCTTGATGTTCCACCCTGTGATCTGTTTCAGACCAGCAGGAAAAGGAGGCCTGTGTTAGGCTAACATAACATAAAGGGCCTGTCTACCCCAAAATACAAGTTTGAATTTTGTTTTGTCAAGGGAGGCATGTGTTTCTCACAGTGTCTGGTGAATTAAGAACAATATACAGGATCACATGGTGAATGTTATCTTTGACTCTGTTGATGGGATTTGTATATAGAACACCAGTTTTCTTTACAGATGTAATTGAGTACATATTACCATGATATGAAACTGCAAGAATATGTATGGTGTGTGGGATGTTAAATTTTAACAAATCTGATGAAGGGGAAAATCAGAGAAAACCTGAAAGTTTGAAACTGATAAAATCATTGCTTTGAATTTTTTGCTCAAAATATATGCGAAGCAGCTATTCCCTACATATATTCTGTGTAGCAATACGAAGACAAATAGATGGTTTAAGATTGTTACCAGCTTTTTTTTAATTGACTTTTTAAAAGAGCAAATGCCTAAAGAAAGGGTCTGGTGTGATGCTGTCAGTCAGTTACAGCGTCTCACCTTGGGTCTCCAAGCGCAGTGTCCAGTGTCGGCAGGCCTAAGGGCCGCACATTTCTTGATATCGAGGGACTAGGTGTTTCCCTCAAAGCCTGGCTGACAGTTAGTTACTCGGGGGAAAGAACAATCTGGCTGACAAATTTGTCACCGGCCTGACTGGCTGAAATAACTAAAGCCGCAGAGCGCTCCTCAGTGAAGGTTAGCAGGAAGGCAGGCGGTAACTGTGAGCCTCGTTCACCAGCAGCAGTGGAATTTCCGGACTGTAAGTTGGTTCTGGGGAAAACACTGATCAGCCCAAAAAGTTTTAAAAAGTTTCAGTGTTCAGATTACAACTAGGGTTCTAACTTTCTGGACTCAGTGAGGAAATGCATGGCCTGTGGCTCTAAGGTTTTATGTTCCCCTCCTAAGCCTCTATGGCAACAGTTTTTGTTCTCAAGGCTATTTAGCCTACAACAGCTTCCAGTCTTCGCTGTCTCGGAGTCATAGGGAAGGTCCATCAAGGAGCATGTATAAAGGACACAAGGACAAAGCCAAGGGGGTAGGTTAGAGGGTGGAAGGTGGGGAGGGGTGGGGCAGGAGGACATGGTGGAGTGAAAATGGAGACAGCTGTACTTGAACAACAATAAAAAATAAATTAAAAATATGTATTAGAAGAAAAAAGTCCACAATGGCAGGGAAAGTTTCTCTTTCTCCTAATAAGCTCTAGCAAATCATCTGCCTTTGTCCTCTCTGACACTACCTCTTTGCACTTTTGCACCAGTCACACCTCTACCAGCCTCAGGGCACTGGGGTGATTCCTGCTGGGCCATGGGTAAGCTCAGGGACCATGGCTCAGCTGTTCAGTTTGCCTTCCCTTGCTTTCTCCTGCAATACCACATGCCTCCCTATCCACAGAGGGAGATGGTGAGACTAATGAGAAAGGAGTGGGGAAATAATGAGAAGTGCATCAAATGCTCCGGACTCCTTTGAAGAGAGGTGTTTGTTCAAGGCATTAATGTTTTTGCAAGGGGCAGTAACATCAGTTTCCTCTGGGAACCATTTTGCATTTGCAGTCACTAGAGTCTTTTCTCAATGTGGGAAGTGCCTCACCCATGACCTAATAACAAAGACTTTGATGTTGGCATTTTTTTTATTTCCAACTCCAAGCATGAATCTTTGCTGCATTTTTTGGGTAGGTGGCTAGGAGAGCTTGTCTTTGTTTAAATCTGTCTTGGGTAATTCTGCATTATTTTGTTTTCTCTCTGGGGCTGGGTGTATGAGTCAGCCAGTGTTGGGCACGCACTCCATTTTGCAGGATCCAAGCTGCAACTTACCACACCAATGGTTTTAAAATTTTCCTTTGCAAACCAGCCCATCAGGTGTCCAACTGTACCTTTAAGCCAATTAGTATTTTTCACAGAGCCAGGTGCAAATCTGCTAGGTAGCATCTTGCAAGTGACTGGCATTGCTCTGATGGGATCTGCATATGTTCAGCTCTATATGAAGATGTTTTTCACTTGACACAGAGTCATCTTTGGCCTTGTTCTCCACCCACTCCATTAAGCAGACACACCTACACATGTTACCAGCTTGGTCTGCCTTCAGAAGGGCATGGTGCCTAGTGCTGCTCTTCCTGGTGCTAATATTTACACAATTGACTCTCAGGAAACCACCCACCCATCTAAAGTGCTTCCAGAGTGGGAGGGGCAACAAATCTTTATGTTATTGTCATGGCATTTTTCTAGCAATACTGCATGTCTATCCTAAATTATCCAATAAAATTTATTTGAGGTCTTATTTCCTGTTAATATGTTTAAAGATGGCAGTTTTTCTCATGAAGTTTCCATAACTTTGAGGCCCTGAAATGTGGGTTCTAGCCCCTAACTGCAGCTGATGAGCTCTGGAACTTGGGGCAGCATGCAGCCTTTTCAGGGCCACTTGGACTAGCCACTCCTGCTCTCCAACAGTCGTCATATCCATAAAGGAAGCCACACTCCCGAGCTGCACAGGCTTACGTTCAAATCTGTGATACGCTTTCTACCAGCACAGTGATCTTGTGGAAGTTTCGTAGCCTCGTTTTTGATTTTCTGATTCATAAAATGAGTATAATAATATGTATCTTAGAGGGTTATTTGGGAAGTTTAATGATTTCATAGATATGGTTGTGCCTTCTTAGTGTTTGTACATGGTAACTTTTTAAAAATGTTCATTTTTATCGCCTATCTGCTTGGCTCTGCTGGTTTTTTATTTCAAGGATAGTACAAATATTACAACAATAAGCGTTTTTTAAATAAAAAACAAAATACCAATAATTTCAACATCTTAATATTAGCCATTTTCTTTTCTTCTGGTGCCCCTTGCAGTACATCTTAATATAAAGACTTAGGAATTTGTCACAGGAAATGCCTGTGGACAAATATGCAAATCTCTAGATTGGAAATCAAACTGAAGTATTTTACAATGACATTGTAATGAAATTAGGATCTCTTTACTAAAGAAATAACTGATCAGCAAGACTTGTGACTAAAGAATACTTAGTCTTATTTATTAATGGCTGAAAAATTGATCCAAGAGAATATAGAGGAAAAAATTAGCCTTCGACCAGGTTTATAGCAAAGCAAGGTAACAGCTGTCAATTCCTGAGTGCCTGATACTTGCACCAAAAATCCTTCATATACATTATGTCTTCAATCCTTGTAACAACCCAGGTACTTAGCTATTTTTATCCCCATTTCTTCCACGAAGAGTGGGTCCAAACGCTTAAGCACCTTTCTCAGAGTCATAATTAGGAAGGGATGGCGTTGGATCTGCTCCCAGGTTGTCTCACCCCAAAGTCCAGAGGTCGGTCCTCTGTGCCCTTATCCTGCTGCCTCCTAGGGAACAGTCCCAGCTGAGTATAAACTTGCCCCTAAGATTCTCAGCCTATGTCCCTAAAAACTTCACACCTGGCTTAAAGTAAATGCCTAGAATTTTAGTGTCATCTTGGGCAGTCATTCATTCCAACATGGTAAGAGTTCAAGAACCTCACTACCTCTCAGAACGTCTGTCACTTGTCACGTTGCATTTAGGACACCAGAGGAGGTATTTAGCAACATGAACTGTAGTCACTTTTGTGACACACTTAAGAAGCTGGGGCTGGAACTGGAGGCCACCTTTAGCTGCCATCCAATGAATTTCCAGATTTATGCACTTGATTACAGCAAAGGGGATGAACACTGAGTTAAAAGGAGCAGCATCAGGTCTGGGGGCAAGAGAGAATGTTACCACTTTTCTGTTCCCGCCATTGGGAAACCAACACACTAAAACTCAGGCTTTGGAGACGGGTTAATGTGGGTTTAAATTCTGGCTCAAATACTTACTGTGTGAACTTTGGAAAAGTTACTTAACTAACTTCTGTAAACCCTCAGTGTCCTTACCTCTAAAATGATGAAGACATCACCCACTTCACAGGATTGCCGTGAGGAGTATATAAAGTTATGTGTGTAAAACATTGAACGTGGTGCCTGGTCCATAGCTGTGTTCATAAATGATTTCCTTTCACTCAGCCGGTGATTCCCTACTTTGGCCATTTCTTGGAGTTACCTCTGTAGCTTTGACAACTGCTAATGCCCAGGGCAGCACCCCAGACTATCAGAATTTTGGGAGTGGGAACCAGGCAACAGTGTTTTTTATAGCCCCTCTGGGACTCCCTCTCCCGCCAAGGTCGAGCTTCCCCAAAGGAGGCAGGCTGTGTGTCCCAGCACGTGCCAGGCTGGGCCTGGCTGAGTGGGTGTGTGGGCGCACAGGTCGGGAAGCAGCGCGGACTGAGGCCCGAGGGGCAGCATGGGAAAGACTGTCAGCATTTGCTGGGAGCTGTGTGCAGGGCTGACACAAGGACCTGATGGAAGTTAATCACCCTGGGCCTCTCTTCCCCAGCAGCATTTTTATCCATGTGAAACCAGCTTAAAATGGAATTTGAGGGAAGCAGGAGAAGAATCATGACCAAAGCAGGCAGCTTAAGAAAGGATGGTAGGAAAAGGGGCAGAAAAGATAGCGAGAGGATATGGTGAGAGCAAGCCTCGACCCAGGGCCCTGACCATGATGGCACTCTGACTTTCAGCATAAGATTCTCAGCGAGATCATCTCTTTCTCCCCCTCGGAGTCGAGGACTGATAGACTCGTTACTTTAAATGGGGTTTTCCCAAATCACTATTCAGAAGTGCAGTGGGGTCACTTCCAGGACCAGCAGCAGAAACACAGAATCTCAGACTCCCACGCAAACCTACTGAGTCAGAATTGCTAGGGGTGGAGCTTAGGAATATGCATTTTAAAAAGGTTCCCAAGTGACTAGCAAGCTCATTAAAGATTGAGAAGCACTGACAGCATGGATGGACCTGGAGGGCTTTGTGCTGAGTGAAAGAAGTCCAACAGAGACATACAAATACCGTATGATCTCACTTACCTGTGGAATCTAAAGAGCAAAATAAACAAACAAACAAAACTGAAACAGACCCATAGACACAGAGAGTGAACCGGTGCTTGCCAGAGGGGAGGAGGGTTGAGGACATGGGTGGAAAAGATGAAGAGATGAAGAAGCACAGATTGTTAGACACAAACAGGCACAAGACTGTAAAGTACAGCATAAGGAATATAGTCAATAATGTTATAATAACTGTGTATGGTGGCAGTTGGGGTATGGAAATATCAAGGAGAACACTTTGTAAATTATATTGTAAAACCAATACAAAATAAAACTGAACCACTTTAGGGGCAAACAACGTTTCTGACTTTGAACCCTGGCTCTTTTACAGTGTGATCTTTGGAAAGTTACTTAACTGCTCTGAATTCCTGTTTCCTCAACTATAATTTTGAGATTAAAAAAAAAAAACTTACCTCAATAATAGACTGCCAAGGGAAGTGTGGATGGAGTACGGGGGTCTGTATTCTTGAAAGGGGAAAGAATCACTGGTATTTTCACTAAATCTCTAACTGCAATTTAGCATGCTCTTCAACTATGAATGTGGGCAACAAATCACACTGCAGTGGTAGCAACCCGTACCTTTGTCAGCAGTAGAAATCACAGACATTTTCATATCGTGTTACAGTAATTGCCAACATCTCTACTTCAAAAATAGTTTTTAGACCTGCTGCTAGATCTCGATCTTTAATGTGTTAACATGGAGGTACATACATTACTTGATCGTAAATGTTTTTCAGTTTTATGAAACTTTATTTTAAGCTAATTGGTTTCATTGATAACTATATTTTTTTATTGTATAGATTTGAAAACTTTATTCTGAAAACGGGTCCGGAGACTCATAGCCCAAAAACGTTTAAGAAACCTGTCTTTTGCGCTGCAAGTTGTTACAGCGATTAAAGTACAGAATCAAATGTGTCTAGTGCTTTGCAGGCGGAGATGCCCATAACAGCACCTGACTGCCCTGCTCAGCGTCATCATGCTTTATGCAAAACCTGAGCCAGAGGATTCTCCTGCCCTTTCTGGCAGTACAACAGAATGCACACTGTGTCTAGTCAACTTTACCTCCAGGCATTTGTCTGGCTAGTTCTGGTTTTACTGAACAAGGCTTGCTGCTTATTGAGGGTGTGCTCTGTGCCAGAGAAGGGAACTGAGCTGTCTAGTATCACACAACTAGCACTAGGAAAGCTGGTGTTCAACTTCCACACAGCCATACCTGTTCCTACACCTTGATGCGGGGGCACAGAGGAAGGGTTCGTGCATCCTCCTGATTCAAGGAGGCAACAGAGGAAGCATCAGCTGGCTCACTAAGCACCTATCATTTCTTAGTTTTTATATATTCAACAGATATTTATCAAGCGCTTACAATTGGCCTGGCTCTACACTGGCCCTGCCTATAAGAAAACATTATGGGCTCTAGAAGTAAAGAAAAAAAACTCTAATCAAATAGGGGCAGGAGGTGGAAATAGAAATGAGGGTACTTTGGGTACAGTGCAAAGTCTGTAATGGTTAATTTTGTGTCAACTTATCTGGGCCACAGCACCCCAATGTTTGGTAAAACATTATTCTGAATATTTCTCTGAGGGTGGCGTTAGCTGAGTATAACATTTAAACTGATGTACTTTGAGTGAAGCAGATCGTTCTTGATAATGTGGATGGGCCTTATCTAATCAGTTGAAAAAAATAGTAAAAAGATTAACTTCTGAGCAAGTAGGAATTCTGCCCCAGACAGGGTTCACACTGAACTGCAACATTGACTCCTCCCTCCAGTTTGCTGGCCCACCCGTCAGATTCCAGACTTGCCAGTCACCGTAATCCTGTGAGCCATACTTAAAATAAATTTCCTTCTGTGTGTGTGTGTGTGTATATGTGTGTATATATACATACATAAAGCTATATATATAGTACATGTACAGACACACATATCTCCTATTGGTTCTGCTTTATAAAAGAACCCTGACTAATACAAAGTCCAACTGGAACAAGACAGCTTAATAAGATATCCCTCAATTATATCATCCCTTACAACAACAATTTAGCATCCATCTATGGACAAAATTGCCTTTTTAGGAGGTGTGAGGTCCAGCATCATACACCAAGAGTCCCGGGAAGATCTTGGTCATGCTATGCACCAGGTGATAAGTATACAGACCTTGGTCTCACCTGCAGACCCTGAAGAGATCCATGAGCTGGCTAGAACCCTTCTCAGCCACAATCCAGAAAATCCTGGAGAACACTGACTTAGAAAACGTCCCCTAGGCAAGTGAGCCTTCATGGAAGTCCAGTGGAGATGTTTTAGGACTCCACTGGAAAAAGAGATCTGAGATTGGGTGCATTAGAAGAAGTAAGAAGAACAGTTTGACTTTACACTTGTCAACTACTCTCACCCCACTTCAGGGTGGTGCAGCTTGGGGCTAAAAGAGCCTTTCTCAGCCTGTGATTTTTCCAACAGGGGAAGTGAGAGCATCATCCTTCCCCAGCTGTGTAGGATGATGCTAAAGAGGCTCAGTTCTCTCTCACTCCATTCATAGTACTGAGTTGCAATTTTCATGACTAGGGACAGTGAGCAACTGGGAGGACAACAGCCAGGGCTTGGAATGCAACTTATCAAAGGGATGTAGATCCTACTAAGCATGTTATGGACTCCATTAGCAGGCTCACCCATTAGCCTGCTGGAAAGCTTAGCTTGCAGATCCCCTACCTGGACCATAGGCTCCTCCAGCACTCTGGGTACCTTACCCACACAAACACCCAATCTGTTGCCAGCTCCCTATGTGCACTCCCAATTACAAGTGTGATCTTTGGCAGATAGCTAGTAAGCACATGCAGAAAGCCAGAATGAATCTGCATGTATGAGACATACCACAAGCAATCATATAGCACCATCCTTGGGGAAGCAGAAAAGAAATTGTTAGGACTTTGTCTGGTCCATTGCTCTTGCAAGAGAAGATATACAAGCTTAAGACTTCTACCACAGGAGAGAGCAAGAAGTGTGGAGTAGGCATATCCATAAGAGGTCTGAGATTACTTTAGCATCCATAGCAGGGCTGACTGACAAAAGGTATTTTCTCCCAAAGTCAGTCAGTAAAGACCAGAGGAGGAAATGCTACCTCAAATGCAAAGACAGCAATGCAAGACTTCAAAGTACATGAACTATCAAGAGACATGACACCATCAAAGGACAATGATAATCTTTCAGTAACTAACCCCAAACATATGGAGAGCTGTGATTTACCTAATAAAAAACACAGAATAGCCATTTTAAGGAAGTTCAATAAGCTATAAGTAAACACAGAAAGACAATTAAATGGAATCAGGAAACAATACACAAAAAATAAGAAGTTTAAAACAGAGGTAGAAATCATAAAATAGAACAAAATAGAAATTCTGGAGCTGAAAAATACAACATGTGAAATGAAAAATAAAGTGTAATAGAGAGCATCAATAACAGAATGGATTAAGCAGAAGAATCTCTGAAGTAGAGGATAAGGATCTTCAAAATTATCCAGCCAGCAAAGAACAAAGAAAGAAGAATAAAGAGTAAAGAAAACCTATGTGTACTATAGGATAGCATCAAGAGAAGCAATCTGTGAAATGAAATATTTGCATTCCAGAAGGAGAAGAGAGACAGAAGAAGATGGAAAACTATTTAAAGAATAAATGGCTGAGAGCTTCCCAAATCTGGGGAGAGATTTGACCATCCAAGTTCATGAAGCTCATAGGTCTCCAAACAAATTCAATTAAAAAATCTTCTCTAAGACATATTATAATAAAATTGTTAGAAATCAGACAGAATCTTAAAAGCAGCAGAGAAAAGAAACTTATCATTTATAAGGAAACCCCTAGAAGGTATCAGTGTATTTCACAGAAGAAACCTTACAGACCAGGAGAGAGTGAATAATATATTCAAAGTCCTCAAGGAAAAAAAAAATGGCAATCAAGAATTCTTTAAACATTCCTAGGCAAACAAAAGCTAAAAAAGTTCATCACTACCAGACCTATCTTACAAGATTGCAGAAAGTTCTTCAATCTGAAATGAAAGGATGCTAATGAGTAACATGAAAATATACAACTGGCTGGTAAAAGTAAGTATATAATTAAATTCAGAATATGGTGATACTGTAAAATGGCAGCGTGTTACCACCTAACTCTAGTAACAACATTAAAGGACAAAACCATTAAACTGTAACTGAAAAATACATTTTTAAAAATAAAACCCCAAAATACCTATAGCTATAATTATTTGTTGGTGAGTACACACTATAACAACAGGTAAGTTGTGACATCAAAAACATAATAAAGGGCCCTGGCTGGTGTAGCTCAGTGGATAGAGTGTGGGCTGCAAACCAAAGGGTCACTGGTTCAATTCCCAGTCAGGGTGCATGCCTGGGTTGCCGACTAGGTCCCCAGTGGGGGCCATGTGAGAGGCAACCACACATTGATGTTTCTCTCCTTCTCTTTCTCCCTCCCTTCCTCTCACTCTAAAAATAAATAAATAAAATCTTAAAAAAATAAAAAAAACTAATAAAGGAAGTGAAAAGTAGAGTGTTTGTAAAGATCAAGGTTACCCATGTAAAATAGACTTATATCTGTAAGATATATATTCAACCTATTGTGTAAGCTATTGTGGCCACAAAAAAAAAAATCTTCTGTAAATAGACAAAAAAAGGGAAATGAATCAAAGTATATTACTATGAAAAATCACTAATTCACAAAGGCCAACAGCAAGACAGGAAGAAAGTAACAAGGGAACTAGAAAACAGTCAGAAAATAATTAAAAAGGAAGCATTAGTAATTTATCACTAATTAGTAATGGGGTAATGGAGTAATGGAGTAATTAGTAATTACTCTAAATGTAAATGGATCAAAAGGCAAAGAGTGATTGAATAAATAAAAAGAAACAAGACCCAGCTACATGCTGCCTACAAGAGATTCACTTCACCTTTCAGGGCAGATATGCGCTCAAAATAAAGGGATGGGAAAAGATGTTCCCTGCAAGTAAAAACGAAAGTAGAGCAGAAATAGATATACTTACATCAGCTGAAGTAAACTTTAACTGAAAAGCTGTAACCAAAGAAAAAGAAGGTCCTTATATACTGATAAAGGGGTCGGTTCATGAAGAGAATATAACAACTTTTGCAATACCCAAATGTATTAAGCAAATACTAACATATTTGATATGAGAAATTGGCAGCAATACAATTTCTGGCCAATATGGAGACTTAGGTATATACACTTTGCCTCCTCACACAACCAAAAGAAGAACAACTGAAAATTTAAATACAAAAAACAACCAGAACTGCCAGAAAATTGAACTGTATAGAAATCCAACAATCAAAGAGTTAAAGAAGAAACATTCATTCAGACAGGTAGGAGGGGTGGAGACAGGCAGCCAGCGTGGAGAAGATGCAGCCAAGGCAGCAAATGGAGGACCAGATGGTCAAGCCATTGGCTGGCAGAACTGGTGGTCACACATTTGCATGCAGATAAACAGGGAGAAACAACTGAGGAGTGAAACGGACCATGCAAACCAGGGTTCCAGCACAGGGAAATAAAGCTTCAAAACCTCTGGCTATAAATACCTGTGGGGTTGTGGCAGTGGTGGGAGAAAGTCCCAGCCTCACAGGAGAGTTCACCAGAGAGACCCACAGGGTCCTAGAATGTACACAAACCCATGCACCTGGGAATCAGCACCAGAAGGGCACAATTTGCTTGATTGAGGGTAATGGAAAAAGTTCCTGAAAGCTGGCTGAGAGCCAAGCTAGTGACGTTGTTCCCTCCTGGACCCCTGCCTCAGATACAGCACCACAAGACAGGGACATGCATTGCCCTGCCTGATGAATACCTAAGGCTCCACCTCTTTACAGTGTAACAGCTGCACTAAGACAAAAAATATGGCCCTGATGAAAAAAAACAGATCTAGCTCCAAAAATAGAACTAAGCCATGAAGAGATAGCCAACCTATCAGATGCACAATTCAAAACACTGGTAATTGGGATGTTCACAGAATTGGTTGAGTATGGTCACAAAATAGAGGAAAAAGTGAAGGCTATGCAAAGTGAAATGAAGAGAAATGTACAGACAACCAACAGTGAAAAGAAGGAAACTGGAACTCAAATTTGGAGCAGAAGGAAGAAATAAACATTCAACCAGAACAGAATGAAGAAACAAGAATTCAAAAAAATGAGGAGAGTCTTAGGAACCTCTGGGACAACTTCAAACATTCGAACATCCATATAGGGGTGCAAGAAGGAGAAGAGGAACAGAAAGAAAATTGAAACTTATTTGAAAACATAATGAAGGAGAACTTTCCTAAAGTGGCAAAGGAAATAGACTTCCAGGAAGTCCAGAGAGCTCAAAGAGTCCCAAAGAAGTTGGACCTAAGGGAGCACACACCAAGGCATATCATAATTACATTACCCAAGGTTAAAGATAAGGAAAGGATCTTAAAAGCAGCAGGAGAAAATGAGTCAGTTACCTACAAAGCAGTTCCCATAAGACTATCAGCTGATTTCTCAAAAAGAGACCTTGCAAGCTAGAAGGGGCTGGAAAGAAATAGTCGAAGTCATGAAAGGCAAGGACCTACATCCAAGATTACTCTATCCAGCAAAGCTATCATTTAGAATGGAAGGGCAGATAAAGTACTTCCTAGATAAGGTCAAGTTAAAGGAGTTCATCTTTACCAAGCCCTTGTGATAAAAAATGTTAAAGGACTTATCTAAGAAAAAGATGTTCAAAACTGTGAACAGTAAAATGACAACAAACTCACAACTATCAACAACTACACTGAAAAAAGAAAACTAACTAAGCAAACAACTAGAACAGGAACAGGATCACAGAAATGGAGATCAGTGGATGGTTATCCGCAGGGAGAGAGCATGCAGAGAATGGATAAAAAGGTACAGGGAGTAAGAAACATAAATGGTAAGTAAAAAACAGACAGGGGGAGGTTGAGAATAGTATAGGATATGGAGAAGCCAAAGAACTTAAATGTATAACCCATGGACATGAATTAAAGTGTGGAATGCTGGTGGGAGGAAAGGTGCAGGGCAGGGGGGAAAGGGGAGGAAAATCGGACAACTGTAACAGCATAATCAATAAAATTTATTTTAAAACAAGCAAAAAATAAAAATAAAAAAGATGAACTCAGGAATGAAACCATATGACATTTACTTTTCTCTAACTGGCTTATTTCACTTACCATGGTCTCCAGGTCTACTCATGCAGTCACACAGAGTAAAATATTCTTCTTTTCTATGGCTGAGTAGTATTCCATTGTGTAAATATCCCATACTTGTTTTATCTACTCATCTACTGATGGACACTTCGGCACCTTCCAAATATTGGGTATTGTAAAAAATGCTACAATAAACATAGTGGTGCTTATATTCTTTCTAATTAGTGTTTTGGGTTTCTTCAGATAAATTTCCAGAAGTGGAATTGCTGAGTTATAAGGCAGTTCCATTTTTTAATATTTTCAGGTATCTCCACACTGTTTTCCACAGTGGCTGTGTTACAGAGCAAACAGAAAGGTTCTCGAGACTGGCAAAACACTTCCAAAGTCTCACTTTCTTGAACCTGAGGGGTCAGTCTTCCACGGGCAATTAAGATCCCGGACGAGCCCCCAAAAACTGTTACCGAGCAACAGAAAAGGTCCGTTATTGTCCGCCGTCTTATGGAAAGATGTCTCTCAAAGCCAGAGATTTGTGAAAAGGAAAGGAAATGTTTATTTAATACTATACAGAGTTAAAGTAGTGACTTAACTTCTCTATTGAAATATCAAAGTCTTTCAGGATACCCACAGAAGCCCACAGTGCCTCCTATCTCCCTCTGCCCTAAGTCAGGGTACCGTACTCGCAAGGAAGAGAAGCACACATCTGGGATACAGGCTCTTGACACCGTCAGCTGTGTCGTTGTCCAGTCAGGATCTCTGGTTAATCTGAAGCCATGTGGCACCTTCTCATGGCCCACTGGCAAGAGTTCTTTCACCCTTCTTTCAGGCAGTCTCTCTTGCTCCCAGGCCACACAGCTGAAGGGAGCACCCCAAAGCCGCGTGGTCCCTCCTCTACCAAAGCTGTGGGGAAGGGGTCCCCACTGTGGCAAAGCCTCGTGGCTCTCCCTCTTCACCAAAGCTGCAGGGGTCTGCACTCTGGTGAAACCATGTGGAATCTCTCCCTCTGGCAAAGCTGCGAGAGGGTCTCCACTCGGGCAAAGCCACGTGGCAATTCTCTGCTAAAGCCACATGGTGGTTTTCCCTCATGGAGCTGCGGGGGTCCTAACTCTCGGGAAAGCATGCGGATTCTCTCTCATAGAGCTGTGAGTCCTGCTCTCTGGGGAAACCGCATGAATCTCTCTCAAATGGCTGCCACGCCTGGGTTTAAGTCCCCACGCCAATCCTCCTCTGCAGCCCCATTTCCGACTCCTCCTACAATCGGTTACACCTGCCAGCATTCCTGTATGTTTCCAAGGTTATTGGGATGCCATCATGAGTCTGGGCAGGTGTGTCCCATTTTCTGGAGCCAATCTTCTCCAAGCTCCCACACAGGTGCTTTAACTTAGGGTTCCTCCCCC